>SNSB01091616.1:509902-609034 GCA_012922965.1 Capreolus pygargus
TAAAGGAGATCAGTCCTGGGTGTTCATTGTAAGGACTGATCTCCTTTAGGATGGACTGGTTGGATCTCCTTGCAGTCCAAGGGACTCTCAAGAGTCTCCTCCAACACCACAGTTCAAAAGCATCAATTCTTTGGTGCTCAGCTTTCTTCACAGTCCAACTCTTACATCCATACAAGACCACTGGAAAAACCAAAACCTTGACTAGATGGACATTTTTTGCCAAAGTAATGTCTTTGCTTTTTACTATGCTATCTAGGTTGGTCATAACTTTCCCTCCAAGGAGTAAGCATCTTTTAACATCATGGGTTAATAGTGGTTGGATACATGACAAAATGTGGCCTACTAGAGAAGGGAATGACAAACCACTTGACTATTCTTGCCTTGAGAACCCCATGAGCAGTATGAAAGGTAAAATATAAACTGCCCAGGTTGGTAGGTGCCCAACATGCTACTGGAGATCAGTGGAGAAATAAATCCATAAAGAATGAAGAGTTGGAGTCAAAGCAAAACCACCTTCCAGTTGTGGATCTGACAGGTAATAGAACAAAATATGATGCTGTAAGAGTAATATTGCATAGGAACCTGGAAAATTAGGTTCATGAATCAAGGCAAATTGGAAATGATCAGGCAGGAGATGGCAAGAGTGAACATCGACATTTTAGGGATCAGTGAAATAAGGTGGACTGGAATAGGTGAATTTAACTCAGATGACCATCATATCTACCACTGTGAGTAAGAATCCCTTAGAAGAAATGGAGTAGCCAATGTAGTTAAAAAAGGGTCTAAAATGTAGCAGTTGGATGCAACCTCAAAAATGAGATGAATGATCTCTGCTCATATCCAAGGCAACCATTCAATATCATGGCAATCCTAGTGTATGCCCCAACCAGTAATAATGAAGAAGCTGATGTTGCAGGGTTTTATGAAGACCTACAACACCTTTTAGAAATAACACCCAAAAAAGATATCCTTGACATTAGAGGGGACAGGTATATAAAAGTAGGACGTCAAGAAACATCTAGAAAACTGGGAAATTTAACCTTAGAGTACAGAAAAAGGTCAAAGGCTAATAGAGTTCTGCCAAGAGAATGCACTGGTCATAGCAAACACCCTCTTCCAGCAACACGACAAGGCTCTACACATGGACATCACAAGATGATCAACACTGAAATGAGATTGGTTATATTCTTTGCAACCAAAGATGGAGAAGCTCTATACAGTCAGCAAAAACAAGACCAGGAGTTGACTGTGGCTCAGATCATGAACTCCTTATTGACAAATTCAACTTAAAGAAAGTAGGGGAAACCAATAGACCATTCAGGTATGACCTAAATCAAATCCCTTATGATTATACAGTGGAAATAAGAAATTGATTTAAGGGAAAATATCTGATAGAGTGCCTGAAGAACTATGGACAGAGGCTCATGACATTGTACATGAGACAGGGATCAAGACATTCTCCAAGAAAAATAAATGCAAAAGAGCAAAATAGCTCTCTGAGGAGGCATCACAAATAGCTGTTGAAAGAAGAGAAGCAAAAAACAAAGCAGAAAGGGAAAGATATACCCATTTGAATGTAGAGTTCCAAAGAATAGAAAGGAGAGATAAGAAAGCCTTCCTCAGTGATCAGGGCAAAGAAATAGAGGCAAAAAAAATAATGGGAAAGACTACAGATCTCTTCAAGAAAATTAGAGGTACCAAGGAATATTTCATACAAAGATGAGCTCAATAAAGGACAGAGATGGTATGGACCTAAAAGAAGCAGTGGACATTAAGAAGATGTGGCAAGAAAACACAGAAGTACCGTACAAAAAACTTCTTCACAACCCAGATAATCACCATGGTGTGATCACTCACCTAGAACCAGATATCCTGGAATGTGAAGTCAAGTGGGCCTAAAAAGCATCACTATGAACAAAGCTAGTAGATAGAATTATACACTAGTGATAGAATTCTAGTTGAGCTATTTCAAATTATAAAATATGATGCTGTGAAAGTACTGCACTCAATATGCCAGCAAAGTTGGAAAACTCAGCAGTGGCCACAGGACTGGAAAAGCAGTCTTCATACCAATCCCAAAGAAAGGCAATTGCAAGGGATGCTCAAACTCTTGCACATTTGTTCTCATCTCACATGTTACTAAAGTAATGCTCACATTTCTCCAAGCAAGGATTCAACAGTACATGAACTGTGAGCTTCCCGATGTTCAATCTGGTTTAAGAAGAATCAGAGGAACGGGAGACCAAATAGGCAATATCTGCTGGATCATTGAAAAAGCAAGAGAGCTCCAGAAAAAAAAAAAATCCATTTTTGTTTTATTGACTATGCCAAAGCCTTTGACTGTGTATCACAATAAACTGTGGAAAATTCTGAAACAGATGATAATATGAGATCACCTGAACTGCCCCTTGAGAAATCTGTACTCTGGTTAGGAAGCAACAGTTAGAGCTGGGCATGAAACAATAGACTAGTTCCAAATAGGAAAAGGAGTATGCCAAGACTGTATATTGTCACCCTGTTTATTTAACTTATATGCATATTACATCATGAGAAATGCATAGATGGAGGAAGCACAAGCTGGAACCAAGATTGCCAAGAGAAATATCAATAACCTCAGATATCAAAATGACGTACCATTATGGAAGAAAGGGAAGAACAAAAGAGTCTCTGATGAAAGTGAAAGAGGAGAGTGAAAACGTTGGCTTAAAGCTCAACATTCAGAAACCTGAGATCATGACTTCTGATCCCACCACTTCCTGGCAAATAGATGGGGAAACAGTGGAAACATTGGCAGACTTTATTATGGGGTACTCCAAAATCACTGCAGATGGTGACTTCAGCCATGAAATTTAAAAATGCTTACTCCTTGGAAGGAAAGTTATGACCAACCTGGACAACATATTGAAAAGCAGAGAACTGACTTTGTAAAGAAAGGTCCATTTAATCAGAGCTGTGTTTTTCCAGGAGTCATGTATGGATGTGAGAATTAGAGTATAAAAAAATGCTGAGCACCGAAGAGTTGATGCTTTTGAACTCTGGTGTTGAAGATTCTTGAGAGTCCCTTGGGCTGCAAGGAGTTTCAACCAGTCAGATCTAGAAAATATCAGTCCTGAATGTTTAATGGAAAGTCTGATGTTGAAGCTCAAACCGCAAAACTTTGGCCACCTGATTCAAAGAACTGACTCATTTGAAAAGACCCTGATGCTGGGACTGATTGATGATGGACAGAGAAGGGGACAAGAGAGGATGAGATGGTTGGATGGCATCACCAACTCATTGCACATGAGTTTAAGTAAACTGGGAATTAGTGATGGATAGGGAGGCTTCGCATTTTGTAATCCATGGGTCACAAAGAATCGGACATGATTAAGTGAGTTCACTGAACTGAACATGCTCTGAGCATGAAATCAGTAGTGCTGGGACCCATGATCCAGAGTGTACATTCAGTAGTAGTGGTATGCCTTATTGAGGCCTGAGTGACTGTTGCTGTGATGCATGGTCATAAACACCAGCCTCAGAGTTCTATCTTAGTAACTGCAAGGATGTGATCGTTGGACTGTGAAGACAGCTGAGCACCGAAGAATTATACTTTTGAACTGAAGTGTTGGAGAAGACTTTTGAGAGCCCCTTGGGTTGCAAGGAGATACAACCAGTCCATCCTAAAGGAGATCAGTCCTGGGTGTTCATTGGAAGGACTGATGCGAAGCTGAAACTCCAATACTTTGGCCAACTCATGTTAAGTGTTGATTCATTGGAAAAGATTCTGATGCTGGGAGGGATCGGGGGCAGGAAGAGAAAGGGATGACAGAGGATGAGATGTCTGGATGGCATCACTGACTCAATGGACATGAGTTTGAGTAAACTCTGAAAGTTGGTGATGGACAGGCAGGCCTGGCATGCAATGATTCATGGGGTTTCAAAGAGTTGGACACAACTGAGCTACTGAAATGACATGAACTGAACAGCAGCAAGCAAATTTTAGAACTTGGGGTAATTAGTGATAGGACATTATTGCAAGTTTAGTAGTTTTGTTCATCTATTCTAGAACTTGGTGTCAGTAATGCCATGATATGTGATCCAGAGTGCAAATTCAATACTTCCAGAATGCCTGCTCTAGAATAAACTCTCAGTAGAGGTGGGACACGGACTTCAGAGTTAAAGCTCATTATTTTCATCACCACTTCAGTAGAACATGGACTCAGTATGGGCTATTGAGTACTGCAGTGTGCAGCTTCTAATAGTAGAACACATAGTCAATAATACAGGCTCAGAAGTCATGGAACAGGACTCTACAAGGCAGGGTAAGTAGTGGTAAGAAGTGGTATGACACAGGCTATAGAGGTTGGACGTGTGCTCCATGGTGAAGACTCAGTGATTACCTAACATCTCTCCTACAGCTTAGAGCTCCTTCTCCTCCCACCATGAGAGATTCATAGTGGTGGTTTTATCCTATACATTTTAGACTCAGTTGTTGCCCCTAACCACCTCTGTAGTATGGTCTAGGTAATTCTGGCATGCTTGGACTGGGTATGGGTTTCATAGTGCAGGAAGAAGCCAGTGGAACCTAGAACCCCTAGTATTTGGACGCATTCTCAAGGAAAAAAACTCACTAGTTGTATCAAGACCACTATAGAGCATGGACTCAGAAGTGGTGTTATGGGCCCTAGAATGCAACCTCAGTAGTGAAAAAGACATGACACTAGAGTATGTGCTCCATAGTGCCTGGACACATGCTCTAACACACATGATCAGTAGTTGAGGTAAGCATGCATGAGTTTGAAGGCTCAGTAGTCTTGGGAGGCAGGCTATACAGTGCAGATTCTGTAGCTCTGGCACAACTGCTTGATAATGGGACTCAATAGCATCATTAATCATGCTCCATGGTGAAAGTTCAGTATTTGCAGCAAACATACTCTAGATTTCTAGATTTCAGAATAATGGTGGTGGGGCATATGCTCCAGAGTGAAAGCTCATTAATTGTATTATTTGCACTGTAGAGAACAGGTGCAAAGGGAAGGTTGCCTCCTCTAAAACACGGACCTGCTCTAGAGCACAGGCTAAGTTGTGTTACGGCTCATACCCCAGAGTGCATGCTCAATAGTTATGGCACATGCACTCTAGAGTGGGGAGTCTGTAACGGCATGTTGCATGCTCCAGAGTACACACTTACTTCCTGGTGTGTTCCTGCTCTAGACTGTGGGTTTTTGCTGGAGGAATGTATGATCTATAATGAGGGATCAGTAGTGGAGGGACCTGTGCCCCAAAGTGCAAGGTCAGTCACTGAGCTGCAGGAGCTATAGAGTGCAGTCTTAGTAGTGGTAAGATGAATGTTTGAGAGTCCAAGCTCAGGAGAGGGTTATGCCTTCTAGAGCTGAGACTAAATAGTTGTGGCATGTGTACACCAGACTATGAGCTCAGTAGTGGCAAGAGGTATATTCCAAAGGGCAGACTCAGTTGTTGGAGAACATATGTCCTAAACTGTTGGCTCAAAAGTGCTGGGATATTTTTTCCAGTGGGAGGGATAAGATGCACATTATAGAACACAGGCTCAGCACTTGCACAACCTTTGTTTCAGAAGCCAAACTAAGTAGTTGCAGAAATGGTGGCTAGAGTATGAGCCATAGTTGCAGGACAAATACTACAAAATGTGGGCATAGTAGTAATTGGGCATATTCCAGAGTTTAAGATCTTTAATTGCAGCACACATGCTGTAGAATGCAGACTCAGGGCTGGCTGTTTGCAGGCCTTAAGCTGCAAGCTTGGTAGTGGCTAAATGCCTGTTCTAGGTAATGAACTCAGTAGTGGAGGAACACGTATTCCAGAGTGCAGTCTTACTAGTTGCAGGAAGCATCATATATACAGATGTAGACATGTAGTAGTGGGATGTGTCCTCCAGAGTTCAAGATCAGCAGAGCAGTATTTATGGCACACATGCTTTGGAGTGTGGCCTCAATAGTAGCAGGATGCATTCTATAGACTTCAAGGTTATTGTGGCAAGGCATGTGCTCCAAAGTTCAAGCTCACTAGTTGTGGAACATGGGCATTATAGCCCAGGCTCAGTAGTGGTGGGACATGTGCTTGACAGCTCAAAATAAGAAGCTACATCATACAGGCTCTAGAGTGCATGATCAGGTGAGCAGGACATGTCCTCCAGAGAACCATATTAGCGGTGGTGGCCTTCTTGTATGCACTCTCTAGTGTACATGTCAGTAGTGGCAACCCTGGTGCTTTGTAGTAAGCTTTATGGTGAGCCACATGTTCCAGACTACAAGCTCAGTAGTTATAGTATACTTGCTTTAGAGTACGATGTCAGTAGTGGCATGATGCCTACTCCAGAGTTCAAGCTTGGAAGTTGGGTCATGGGTACTCAATATCACAAACTAATTGTGCAAGTATGTGCATAGTTTGTCTAGAACATTGTCTAGTAGTGGCAAGGGCCATCCTTCTGAGTGCAACAGCAATAGTTGTGGTTCAGGTGTGCTAGTGAGTGGGACTGGTATTGGTGTCATGGATGCTTCAGAATGAAATCTCTGAAAATGCAGGATGCTTACTCTCCTGTGTGGGGTCAGTAATGTCAAGATGCCTGCTCCAGAGTAAAAGCTCATAATTTTCAGCACGCGTGATCCATAACATGGTATCAGTATTGCAGGATAACATGCTCCAGAATTCAAGTTCAGTAGTTTTGGAAGGTCTATTTATCCAAGAGTACAAGTGATGGAATGCATGTTCCTGAATACTGCTCTAAATTATCAAACCATCTTCACTAGATCCTGGGCACAGTATTTGTGGGGTGCATGCTCCTGAGTTTAAGCTTTTTAGTTGTAGCACATCTATATTAGACTGCATGCCCTGTAGTGGTGAAGTGCATGCTCAAGGATGTGGTCTCAGTAGTCTCAGAACATGTGCCCTTGAGTGCAAACTCAGTAGTTGCAGCAAATCTGCTCTAAAAGAGAAGCTCAGTAATACCAGGAGACAAGCTGTACAAGTTTGGGAGCTCTGCCATGCCAAATTTATAGGGCAAGCTTAATGGTGACTCAACACAAGCTCCAGAGTTCAAGCTTAGTAGCAGCAAGTGTGTTTTCAATTGCCTGCTTTAGTGTCAGAGTGTGTGTTCCATAATGTAAGTTGAGTAGTGGCATGTGTGCTTTAGAGCATAGTGTCAGTAATGGCAGGATGCATGGTTTACAGTATAAACACACTACTTAGGGTTCACCTACTACAGAGCATGTGCTGAGTAGCTGGGGCACACTTGAAACTAGAGCTTGTGCTTGGTAGTCACAAGGTCTGCATTCCACAGATTAACCTCAATATTATGGCATGACAGCTTCTAAAAACATGCTCAGTATTGGAAGGACATATATTCCAGAGTGCAAGCAGAGGTGCAGCACACACACTATTAGAAAGGTCTCACTAGTGGTAGACACTTGCTTCAGGAAGAAAATTCTATAGTTTGGGCATGACTTCAACAGAACACAAGACCAGTATTGGTGGAATAAGACTCTGACTCTTGAATGCTAGCTCAGTTGTGGTAAGGTACATTTTCCAGAACACAGGCTCAGTTGTATTGCCATAGTTGCTTTATTTTTTATTTATTTTTTTTTTGTACATTACAACTCCATGGTTTATTTATTTCTTTTTTTATAATTTTTTTTGTAGTGGATTTTGTCATACATTGAAATGAAACAGCCATGGGTTTACATGTGTTCCCCATCCCAATCCCCCAGAAAAAAAAAAAAAAAGACAGATTTATAGAACAGTATTGCCATAGTTTCTTTAGAGTTTAATCTCACCAACTGCAACCTGCATGCTTACAAGGTAGTTTAGGAATGGCAGGATGTGTAGCATAGAATATGGCCTCTTTATTTCAAGGTAATACTCTGAAAAGCCCTCTTGGTTGTTATAGAATCCCTGCTCTACAGAAGGGTTCAGTAGTTCCTCAACATATTTTCCAGACCCTCAGTTCAATTCGGACAGGATACATCTTCTAAAGTGAAAGTTTAGCAGTTGCAGAATTCATGCTCACATGTGGGGATTTATAAGTAGCAAGAAGTGTATCCCACAGTGTACTCTCATCAGATGGGGACTGAATGCTCTCGAGCATGAGTTCATCAGTAGCAGATCACATATTCCAGACTGCAAGGTCAGTGGTTGCATCATGTGTGTTCTGAAAAGTTGGCCAGTAGAGGAAGAAAGATTTCTCTAGAGTACATGCTCAATAGTTGTGACATGTATTCTCTAGAATGCAGTCTTGGTAGTGGCATATGTATTCTATAACCCAGACTTAATAGTGTTCCAACAAATATTCCAGAAGACAAGCTCTGTAGGCATGCCAAACATGCTCTAGAGTGTGGAATATGCAGTACTGGGAAAGATGTTCTAGAGTGCAATCTCAGTATCTGTGGCAAGGGTCTGCCGTAAATCTAGGGGCCAACAGTACCAGAAATATGTGACCTGGATTGAAAGCACAGTACTTGTGGAATGCCTAATCTAGAGAGCAAGGTCAGTAGTCACAAGACTCATGCTCTAGACTGAAAGTTGAATTGTTGTGGCATACTGAGCTAGAATGCATGTTTGTAGTTTAGTAGTTTGTGAACAGGTGATTCAGAGTGCAAGCTCAGCAGTTGTGGAAAGCTTTTCCAGACTGGAGGGGCAGTAGTGGCAGATGCAAGCTACAGACTAGAAGAACAGTAGGTGTGGCTCATATACTCTGGGCCACAGACTCATTCATGGAAGAATGTGCTTTTGCGTGTAAGTTCAGAATTTATGGCGTGAGTACTCTGTAGTGTGGGCTCAGTATCTGGGGGATGTATGCTTCAGAGTGCAAATTTAATAGTATTGTGTCTGTCCTAGAGCATGTTTCCAGTAGTAATAGTACCCATAGCCCAGAGTTCTACTCAGTATTTGTAATGTCAGTCTAGAGTTCATTGTCAGTTGTGATCGGAGGCATGCTTAAGAATAAATGCTTAATCATCTTGGGATGGTGCCCTGGAGTGCAATCTCATTAGTTACAACATATGTGCACTAGAATGTCGGCTCAGTCTTGGTGTGGCATGGACTCTATAGTGCAAAATCAGTAGTGGTGGTATTTCTGCTCTGGAGCATGGGCTGAAGTCTAGGAATATGTGTTCCAGTGGGCATTTTGTCAAATGTGGCAAAGATGCACTAGATCCAGTACTGGTGGTGACTGGATGTATACTCTAGGATGTAATTTCAGTAGCTGGGGCACACATGTTTAGAACCAGGGTCAGTAGTTGTAGGAGACTATAGAGTTGGTGTGTTAGTTGCTCAGTTATGTCTGATTCTTTGTGATCCCATGGACTGTGGCCCATCAGGATTCTGTGTCTATGGAATTCTCAGGGCAAGAATATCAAGGTAGGTAGGCATTCCCTTCTCTAGTTGATCTTCCTGACCAAGGGATGTCAGGAAAAACTCATGTCTCCTGCATTGCAAGCAGATTCTTTATTGTCTTCAACACCAGAGAAGCCCAAACACATGTTAGTTATTTTTTGTGTGTGTGCTTGGCTACTTTAAATGTGTTTGACTTTTTGAAACAGTATGGGATGTGCCTGCCAGACTCCTCTGTCCATTAGGTTCTCCATGAAAGAATAAGGGAGTGGGATGTCATGCCTTTTTCCAGGGAATCCTCCCCACCCAGGGACTGAACTCTAATCTCGTGTGCCTCCTTCTTAGCTGACAAACTCTTTACATGCCAGGTAACCAGGTAGCCCACACAGAAGCTGGAGTCAGTAGTGGTGGGACATGTGCTTCAGAGTTCAGTTCGGTTCATTCACTCAGTTGTGTCCAGTTCTTTGTCACCCCATGAATTGTGGCACGCCAGGCCTCCTTGTCCATCACCAACTCCCGGAGTTCACCCAAACCCATGTCCACCGAGTCAGTGATGCCATCCAACCATCCCATCCTCTGTCATCCCCTTCTCCTCCTGCCCTCAATCTTTTCCAGCATCAGGGTCTTTTCAAATGAGACAGCACTTGGCATCAGGTGGCCAAAGTGTTGGAGTTCAACTTCAACATCAATCCTTTAAATAAACTCCCAGGACTGATCTACTTTAGGATATACTGGTTGGCTCTCCTTGCAGTCCAAGGGACTCTCAAGAGTCTTCTCCAACAGCACAGTTCAAAAGCATCAATTCTTGGGTGCTCAACTTTGTCTATTGTCCAACTCTCACATCCATACATGACTACTGGGAAAACCATAGCCCTGACTAGACAGATTTTTTCTCATTTATTTTTATTAGTTGGAGGCTAATTGCTTTACAATATTATAGTGGTTTTTGTCATACATTGACATGAATCAGCCCAGACAGATTTTTGTTGACAAAATAATGTCTTTGCTTTTTAATATGCTGTCTAGGTTGGTCATTACATTCTTTCCAAGGGTTAAGTGTCTTTTAATCTCATGGCTGCCATCACCATCTGCAGTGATTTTGGATCCCAGATAAATAAAGTCAGCCCCCGTTTCCATTGTTTCCCCATCTACATTCCATGAAGTGGGGGGACCAGATGCCATAATCTTAATTTTCTGAATGATGTGCTTTAAGCCAAATTTTTCATTTTCCTTTTTAACTCTCATCAAGAGGCTCTATATTTCTTCTTCACTTTTTGCCATAAGGGTTGTGTCATCTGCATATCTGAGGTTATTGATATTTCTCCCATGCTTCAGAATACAAGCTTAGTACTTGGGGTATACATGATTGAGAGAAGGGTCTCTGAGTGCCATGGTCTGGGCTGTGGATCACAAGTTCTGTAGTGGTGAAAAGCATGCTCTTGAAAGCAAGGTTGGAAGTTTCAGCACATGGTCTCTAGTTGTGAGGTCATTACTGGTTGGAAGATTTCTCAAGATTGCAAACTCAGAAGTTCCTAAGGGAAACATTGGAACATTAGATAAACAGAGGTGGCAGTATGCCCACAGTACATGCTCTATAGTTGCTGCATGCATGCTCTGGAATGCAGGCTCAGTAGTGCCTTTTTTTTTTTCAGGGTTTTTTTTTTTTTTTTTGTAGTGGATTTTGTCATACGTTGAAATAAAACAGCCATGGGTTTACATGCGTTCCCCATTCTGACCCCCCCTCCCACCTCCCTCTCCACCCGATCCCTCTAGGTCTTCCCAGTGCACCAGGTCTGAGCGCTTGTCTCATGCATCACTAACACATATATATGGAATTTAGAAAGATGTTAATGATAACCCTATATGCATAACAGAAAAAGAGACACAGACATATAGAACAGACTTTTAGACTCTGTGGGAGAAGGCGAGGGTGGGATGTTTCAAGAGTAGTGCCATTTTTTGGGCCCTCTAATGCAGGTTAAGTAGTTATGGAATACTTCCTCTAAAGTGTGGGCTCAAAAGTAGTAGAACACATGCTCTAGTAGGAGCATGTTTAGTAGTTGGGGCATATGCCCTTTTTACTGCAAGCACTTAGTAGTGGAATGAGTGCTCTAAAGTTAAAGATTAGAGGTTATGGCCTGCCTTGTATAGAGTGTGGCCTCAATAGTGATGAAATGTGTCTTCTAGAATGCATGCTCAGTAGTGGCAAGATGGGTCCTCTAGGGCAAAAGCCCACTAGTTGTGACAGATGGCTTTATAGCACAGAAATAGTAGTGGTGGATATGTGCTACAAAGTCTAAGCTCAGTAGTGGGAGCATGCCTACTTTGGAGTGGGAGCATGGCAATACTTTGGAGAAGCATGAACTAGAGCATTGGTTCAGTAGTTTCAAGGTGTGTGTTTTGTAGTATAATCTCGGTAGTTGTGGCACTTCAGCTCCAGTCATGGGCAAAATAGTGACAAAATATATGTCTCAAAGTGCATGGTGCACTTATGCTCCAAAATATTGGCTCAGTAGTGGTGAGACAATCTATTCATAATGCACACTTAGTAGCTGCAATAGGCCATGTCTAAAAATCAGGGTCAGTAGCGGCAAGATGCGTTTTCAAGAAGATACCATATATTCAGGTGTAATATCCGAGGATGTTTGTTCCAAAGTTCAATCACGATAGATCTTCTAGATCTTCTCTAGAACATGGACTCAGTAGTGGCTATTGAGTGCTGCAGTGTGCATATTCTAATATTTGCACACTACCTCTATAGTTCAGGTTCAGGTGAAATACAACTTTAGAATGAGAGTAAAGGCATGGTAAATCACAGGTTCAATAGTGGTGGAAGGTGTGTTCCACAGTGGAATCTCAGTAGATGCTAAACATCTACTTTAAACCTTGCGTTCAGTAATGCCTGGATACATGCTCTAGAATGTGGGACCCATAGGGATAGATACACACTCTGGATTGTAAACCTGGTTGTTGCAGTTCATCTATAGCACAGACGAAGCAACTGTAGTATACTTACTCAGGAATGTTAGTTCAGTAGTGGAGAAATAAGGCTGCAGGATGTGGGCTCACTAGTATTTGGATACATTCTCCAGAGGAGTTTCATTAGTGTAAGGAGTCCACTATAAAGTGAAGACTCAATAGTGGCATCTTGTGCTCCAGAATGCAAGCTCAGAAGTGGACAAATAGGACTCTAGAATTCAGGCTCAGTAAGTGACCAGCCACATGTTCATGTGCACAATCAGTATTTGAGGCAGGTTCTTACTAGAATACAGGCTCAGTACCATGGGAAACAGGTTGCAGAGTGCAGTTCAGTAGCTGTGTCATGCCCAATCAAGACTGTGACTCAATAATATTAGAAAGCATGTTCCAAGGTGCAAGTTAACTATGCAGCAACTGAGTCCCAGATTTTGGACTAGTTGTGGCAGGACATGTGCTTTAAGAGGGCAAGCTCATTAGTTGTGATACATGTATTCTAGAGTGCAGGCTCAAGTGGCAGGTTGCATCACCTAATACATGGGCTCACTGGTGGAAAGACAATTGCTCCAGAGTGCAAACTGAGTAGTGGTATGTGCCTGCTCTAGAGTGCAGGCTTTGTTGCATCAGGAAGCACAGTCCAGAGTGTAAGCTCAGTAATTGCAGCATATATACTCTAGAATATGTCCTCAGTAGTGTCAAGTTATGTGCTCCATAATACATTCAATTTGGGGAGAATTCCTGCTCTAGATTGTCATCTTTTACTGGAGGGTTGTTGCTTTAGAATGAGGGATCAATAGGGTGGCACATGTGCTGCAGAGTGAAGGTCAGTCGCTGGGCCACATGAACTCTATAGACTGCAGTCTCAGTAGTAACAATACACATAGTTGAGTGTGCAAGCTCACTAGTGGTGGCATGCCTACTCTAGTGCCAAGTAGTTGTGTAGTTGTGCCACATGTACACTTGAGCATGAATAATGTAGTGGAAAGATGTGTATCCCATAGTGCCACTTCAGTAATAGGAGTACATGTGCGCTAAATGTTAGCTCAGTAGTGGCAGGATGATTTCTTCAATGTCAGTGTTAAGTATTTGTGCCTTACCTGCTCTAGAACACACTTTCAATAGTGGCATATCAGGTCTTTTGGAATGTAAAGTCAGTAGTGGCAATACAGGTACACTAGAGTGTGGGATCAGTACTAGAGGCATGCTCACTTTTGAATATAGCTGTGTAGTTGCAGGATGCCAGCTCTATCATGCAGAGACAATAGGGGCATGTTTCTTTTCTTTTTTTTCCCCTTTATTTTTATTAGTTGGAGGCTAATTACTTTACAATACTGTAGTGGTTTGTGTCATACATTGACATGAATCAGCCATGGATTTGCATGTGTTGCTCTTCCTGATCCTCCCTCCCACCTCCCTCTCCACCCAATCCCTCTAGGTCTTCCCAGTGCACCAGGCCCGAACACGTCTCATGTATCCAACCTGGGCTGGTGATCTGTTTCACCCTTGATATTATACATATTTTGATGCTGTTCTCTCAAAATATCCCACAGTCACCTTCTGTTACAGAGTCCAAAAGTCTGTTCTGTACATCTGTGTCTCTTTTTCTATTTTGCATATAGGGTTATTGATACCATCTTTCTAAATTCCATATATATGTGTTAGTATGCTGTATTGGTCTTTATCTTTCTGGCTTACTTCACTCTGTATAATGGGTTCCAGTTTCATCCATCTCATTAGAACTGATTCAAATGAATTATTTTTAATGGCTGAGTAATATTCCATGGTGTATATGTACCACAACTTCCTTATCCATTTGTCTGCTGATTGGCCTCTAGGTTGCTTCCATGTCCTGGCTATTATAAACAGTGCTGTGATGAACGTTGGGGTGCACGTGTCTCTTTCAGATCTGGTTTCCTTGGAGTGTATGCCCAGAACTGAGATTGCTGGGTCATATGGCAGTTCTCTTTCCAGTTTTTTTTTAAAGAAATCTCCACAATGTTCTCCATAGAGACTGTACTAGTTTGCATTTCCCCCAACAGTGTAAGAGGGTTCCCTTTTCTCCACACCCTCTCCAGCATTTATTGCTTGTAGACTTTTGGATAGCAGCCATCCTGACTGGTGTGTAATGGTACCTCATTGTGGTTTTGATTTGCATTTCTCTGATAATGAGTGATATTGACCATCTTTTCATGTACTTGCTAGCCATCTGTTTGTCTTCTTTGGAGAAATGTGTGTTTAGTTCTTTGGCCCATTTTTTGATTGGGCCATTTATTTTTCTGGAATTGAGCTGCAGGAGTTGCTTGTATTTTTTGAGATTAAACCTTTGTCTGTTGCTTCATTTGCTATTATTTTCTCCAAATCTGAGGGCTGTCTTTTCACCTTGCTTATAGGGGCATGTTTCTGCTTCAGAGTGCACATGAAGAATTTGCAGCATGGGTGCTCCATAGCCTGGGCTCAATATTTTCAGTGACATGGGCTCCATGGTGCAACTCATTAATTGAAAAAGGCCTACTCTAGAAGGCAGTTCTGATAATAACTGGATGCATGTTCCTTAGTGCTGCTAAAAATTTGCAGACCATCTGCAGTAGAGCAAGGACACAATACTTTCATGATGCATGCTCCTGAATTCAACCTCAGTAATTTTGATATACCTACTCTAAAACAAGTGCCCTATAGAAGTGAGAATCCTGCTTAAGGATGCTAACTCAGTATTCTCAGGGAGTGTGTCCTGAAGTACATGTTTAATAGTGGAAGTGCACTGCTGTAAAGTGGGAGCTCAGTAGTGGCAGGAGGCAAGCTGTATAATGCAAGTTCAATAGCTCTGCCATGCCTGCTCTATAGGGAAGGTTCAAAGAGGGCAGAACAAAGGGTCCAGAGTTAAAGTTTAGACATCACTTGTGTTCTTTAGATCTTGTGCTGCATTGTCAGGGTGTGTGCTCCAGAATGTAAGCTGAGTAGTGGAAAGTGAGTCCTAATTTGCAAGGACACTAGAGGTGAGGGGCACAGTACATATTGTAAAATCATTAGGGGGAGCAAGCCTCCTGCAGAATGGGGACTCTGTAGATGTGGCACACGTGAACTAGAGTGTCAGCTCAGTACTTGCAAGACCTGCATTCCATAGGGTAATTGCAGTAGTTGTGACATGACAGCTCTTCAGCATAAGCTCAGCAGTGGCGAGACTTAATATTCAAAATTGCAAGCACCATTGTTTCAACATGGATTCTAGAAAACAAAAACTCACTAATGGTGGGACACTTGCTCCAAAATGCAAGCTCATTAGTTGTGGCAGGACACAAGCTCTATAATGAGGAAACATGTCTTAAATGAGGGATCAGTGGCTATAAGATGCATGTTCTAAAACCCGGGTTTATCTATCTCTGCCCAGTTATTCTAACATTCAATCTCACTACTTGCTGCATGCATACATAGTGTGCAGGCTTAAAAGTGGCAGGATGAATGGTATAGATTAGGGCTCATTAATGCAGCACACTTGCTCCAGAAAGCAAATTCAGTACTTTCAGCATGCCTGTTCTCAAGGAGGGATTCAGTGGTTCCAAAATGTGCTGCATAACACCAGCTCAGTAGGGCCAGGATGCAACCCTTAGAGTACAAGCTTAGCAGTTAGAGAATGTAGGTTCAATTGTAAGGTTATATTCCTTGCACAGTCTACTCTCAGTGGTTGTGGCTTGACTGCTCTAAAGGATGGGTTTGATGATGTGTGGGATATGTATTCCAGAATGTAAGTACAGTGGTTGTAACATGGATGTTCTAATAAAATAATAGCTCACTGATGATGGGACACTTGCTATAGAGAGCAAACTTATAAGCGGGGGCACATGAGCAAACTCTAGAGCAAACATTTAGTTGTTGTGGAACAGGTGGACTACAGTGTGGAGCTTGTCCTGGCAAGATGTGTATTCCATAGTATAAGCTCAATAGTTATATCATGACTGCTCTAGATCATGGGCACAGTAGTGGCAAGACATATATTCCACAGTGAAAACTCAGTAGTTGAAATATGAGTGTCCTAAAACTTTGCCTCTGAGGTGGTGTGATGCTTTCTCCAATATGCAAGCTCAGTAGTTGTAGCTTACCCGCTATAGAATGAGGGCTCTGTAATGGCAAGATGCATTTTACTAGAATGCAGGCTCAGTGTTGTCAGGACATTTGCTCCAGAGGCCAAGTGTAATAGTTGCAGTAAGTGCATTTGGGTGTTGAAGTTGCAAGATTCATATTACAGAAGATGGGTCAGTAGTGGCGGGACAGGTGCTCAGTAGTTTTAACCTGCTCAAGAGCAGGTTCCAGTAGGTCCTCAATGTGAATTATGAAAAGCAACTCAGTAGTGGAGGGAAATATGCTCCTGATCCCAAACTTATTATTTATGCTATTTAGACTCTAAAGTGTGGTATCATAAGTGGCAGACGTGTGCTCAAGGGTGCAACCACAGAAGTTTCCAGTGGCTGGATTGGAATATGGGGCAGTGAAAGATTGTTGCAGCGAGCCATGAATGATGCTGGGATTTACGGCCTCTGGAGGGAAGGAGTTCAATCCAGGACCAGGGATGAGGCTTGATCACTCAGCACATTTTGTGTAATAAATTTTTATTAAAGTATAAAAGAGCTAGAGAAATCTGCTGATATAAACATCAAATGGTGACAGAAAGAGTGCACTCTTTCTAGTTTTAAACAAAAAAATATATACCTATTAGCAAGCTGCTAGTTAGAGAAGGGAAATGCCTGTAAACAGAGAGTTTTACCAGGCCCCTCATTGATAATGTTTATTTTTATATAGTATTAGCACAAGCTGAATCATCCCTGACCATAAAACAATTTACATGATTCTTGAAGGAAGGCAGATTTCCAACCTAATATGTAGTTCATTAACATAGCTTAAGAAGATATTTTCATAAGAAGACTACACTGGTTAGCTCAAGGTTTGAGATAAATAACATTCAGGCAGAACAAGGTTTAACCATGACAACATAGGATGAAAAGGGAAAAGCAAAAAAATGTTTTCCACTTGCTGTTTATTTCCTCCTACCACTTCGACTGTGTGGATCACAATAAACTGTGGAAAATCCTGAAAGAGATAGGAATACCAGACCACCTGACCTGCCTCTTGAGAAACCTGTATGTAGGTCAGGAAGCAATAATTAGAACTGGAAATGGAACAGCAGACTGGACCCAAATAGGAAAAGGAGTAGTCAAGGCTGTCTATTGTCACCCTGCTTATTTAACTTACATTGCAGAGCACATCATGAGAAATGCTGGGCTGGAAGAAGCACAAGCTGGAATCAAGATTGCTGGGAGAAATATCAATAACCTCAGATATGCAGATGACACCACCCTTATGACAAAAGGTGAAGAGGAACTAAAAAGCCTCTTGATGAAAGTGAAATAGGAGAGTGAAAAAGTTGGCTTAAAGCTTAATATTCAGAAAACTAAGATTAATGCATATGGTCCCATCACCTCACAGGAAATAGATGGGGAGACAATGGAAACAGTGTCAGACTTCATTTTGGGGGGCTCCAAAATCACTGCAGATGGTGATTGTAGCCATGAAATTAAAAGACTCTTACTCCTTGGAAGGAAAGTTATGACCAACCTGGACAGCATATTAAAAAGCAGAGACATTACTTTGCCAACAAAGGTCCATCTGGTCAAGGCTATGGTTTTTCCCGTGGTCATGTATGGATGTGAGAGTTGGACTGTGAAGAAAACTAGCACCAAAAAATTGATGCCTTTGAACTGTGGTGTTGGAGAGGACTCTTGAGAGTCCCTTGGATGGCAAGGAGATCCAACCAGTCCATCTTAAAGGAGATCACTCCTGGGTGTTTATTGGAAGGGCTGATGTTGAAACTGAAACTCCAGTACTTTGACCACTTCATGCCAAGAGTTGATTCATTGGAAATACCCTGATTATGGGAGGGCTTGGAAGCAGCAGGAGAAGGGGATGACAGAGGATGAGGTGGCTGGATGGCATCCCCAACTGGATGGGCAAGAGTTTGAGTAAACTCCAGGAGTTGGTGATGGACAGGGAGGCCTGGCATGCTATGATTCATGGGGTCACAAAGAGTCAGATACAACTGAGTGGCTAAACTGAAGTGAACTGAACTGAACCACTTGGAGACCTATCTCTGACCTCCTTACTGAGGCAATTATCACTCTTATTCAACCTTTTTCTTTTAGGAAAATTATATTGCTAAGAGAAAGGGACAGCATTCTCATTCCATAATTTCTTCTGGGCTTACAGGTGGCATCTTCCTTAATTTCTTGAGGCAACATATTCTCCTAACCCTTATATTGAGGGTCTCTGATTGGTGGTCCAGAATAATAGTTGGAGGAGGCTGTGATATTCCTAAGAGCCTGAACAACTGTTTTCAACTTAAAAGCTTTCATATAGCTAGAAAAAAATCCAATTATACAGTTACACTTGCAGGGGTCAAAAACAAACAGAAAATACCCAGAACAATTGGAAGAATTACAATGAAAATCATTTTATACCATGGGGAAATAGCTAACATTTCCCAAAGAGAGGTGACTGAGGCTTTTGGGGTATCTATAGCCTGCATCATCTTATTTATATGTTTACCTAAGTTCTCATATCTGTTATATATGTACAACATTGGGTATGAACAATGGCACAGGTTCCTCCTTATGTAGCTGTTAGAATATCTAACCTGTTTTGTGAAACCATCTCTATACTTTGTGTTTCTTCGGCATTAAGGGATGAAGTAGCTTTTTAAGAATCTTGCAAGGCCTGTCGAGTAAAGTTAGTGAGGCCTGTTGGGTAAAGATAGAACTCAGCTTGTAGCTTAACATCTGCAGTTCCCAGAGAGGGAAACATATTGCAGATAAAATCAGGTAAAAAGCCACCAGATCTAGACTCATGTGCCTTTTTATATGTAGCATAGTCATTAAAACAAGATAATATATAACCATGGTTAAAAGTAACATTATGTCCATAGATAAGGTACAAAATATTATATCACTGCATTTTAGGATTTCTAGACATCATCAGATTAAGAAGAAACATCATATATGATTGCTGTTGACAAAGGTAGTCATAGAGGTGGAGAAAGTCCTTCCCCTGAAGTGGAGATGGTCATCACAAGAAACCTTCCACTGAGGAGGGGAGCGCTCCACAACCCAACAACTAGGTTGTGGAATGTAGCTTAGGAATGAGCCCAGGGCAGGAGAGTTAAGTGGCAGACTTAGGGTTTTTGGTGTCAGTGGAAGCTGGCCTACATAATTTAGCAGGCCCACTTGAAAAATGATAAGTAAAAGCATCAATAATATAGATATAAAAAAGACATCACTTAGTCTGGGTCAGAATGAAACCAAAAATTAATTCCTGGCACCTTCACAGATGTTGGAGAAGAAAGAATAATCTGGTAAGGACCTTCACAGAGGGGCTGGAGGGATTGCCATCTCAGATCACAATGTCTTTATCAGGACATTAGTGCCTGGCTCAAATAGCAGTGTTTGACTCAGAGTCTGGGTCAGTTGTCACATCCTAGAATCCTTGAAATATCTATTGAAAAGATGAAAGTTGAGTTACACAGTTAATTCCAAGCATTTAGGGAAACTTTGGTGTAAGACTTTAAGGATTTTCCTTTGATCAGGATTGATTTTCAGGAATTATTCATCATTTGTCCTCAGACTTCAACTATCCTTTATCTTTGTTCCTCTTTATATATCTTTCTAACTCTTCCTTAGTATATTGTTATTTTTCCTGCTTAACAGGACCTATCCAGATCAAAGACATCTGTAGTAGGGGGGTGGGGGAGGGTGTTGGTAAAGAGCCTCATTTCTGGTTGGCAGTAAGCCAACTGATTACCCTTGACTACTTTACTCCAGTCCCTTTTGTGCCCTTTGCAATGTATAAACCTACTTTTTAGGAAAATACACAGCCACCAAAGTATTTCAATCTTTTTGAAATGCTTAATAGTTTTTTCCTGTCTTTCTTTCTGTGTTGCAGTATAGAATCAGGGTAGATATTTACTGGCTGCCTTTTGCTTAACTCTAGAGCTTGAGTCAGAGCCACAAGCTCTGCTAGCTGAACATCCTTTTCTGGAAAGGTGGTGGCAGGAGAGACTGTTTCTAAAACCTGTTTAGCCATCACCATGACATAACATGCTTTATGTTTGTTATGAACAAAAGAATTACCATCCTAAAGAAAAGAACTATCATCTGCAAATATTTCCCTGTCAGCATTGTCTAATGGGGTGCCCATTATATTTTCCTGTTCAGTTCAGTTCAGTCCCTCAGTCGTGTCTGACTCTTTATGACCCCATGGGCTGCAGCACACCAGGCTTTCTTATCCATCACCAATACCCAGAGTTTGCTCAAACTCAGGTCCATCAAGTCAGTGATGCCATCCAATCATCTCATCCTCTGTTATCCCCTTCTCCTCCTGCCTTCAATCTTTCTCAGCATCGGGGTCTTTTCTAATGAGTCAGTTCTTCATATCAACCTTCTAGAGCTGAATAATTTAAGGTTAGAAATTGGGAACGATCACGCTTGTGTGTTTCACTTTCTTTCTTGTAAGTAAAAGTGGCAGGATTTAAGTTTCCACAAACATTAAGCTTAGTTACTGCTCCCAGCTAATAATCACTTCAGTTCAGTCCAGTTGCTTAGTCATGTTCAACTTTTTGTGACCCCATGGACCACAGCACACCAGGTCTCCCTGTCTGTCACCGACACCTGGAGTCTCCGCAAACTCATGTCCATTGTGTCAGTGATGCCATCCAACCATCTCATCCTCTGTTGTCCCCTTCTCCTCCTGCCCTCAATCTTTTCCAGCATCAGGGTCCTTTCAAATGTGTCAGGTCTTTGCATCAGATGGCGAGAGTACTGGAGTTTCAGGTTCAGCATTAGGCCTTCCACTGAGCACCCAGAACTGATCTCCTTTAGGATGGACTGGTTGGATCTCCTTGCAGTCCAAGGGACTCTCAGGAGTCTTCTCAACTGCAGTTCAAAAGCATCAGTTCTTCAGTGCTCAGCTTTCTTTATGGTCCAACTCTCATATCTATACATGACTACTGGAAAACTAACAATAATGACAAATAATGACTAATATTTAAGAAGCTGGTCATCCAAATACTAAACTTTGGAGCTTAATATTCCACTTATGTAATGGAAACTCAGTACAGTAAGATTTTGATCATTAGTAAACTTAAGAATGTCAGGCACTAGCAAAGCAATAAACACCATTACTCTTAAGCAATATTTCAAACCTTGAGCCACTGCTGTATTTATCATAACTCCCAAGGCCATAACTTTTCTTTCAGTACAAACAGATTAAACTCTGATCCTGTGGGGAAACTTAAAGCAGGAGCTTGTAAGACAGCAGCCTGAAGCATCTTAAATGTCTTTTGAATCTCTGGGGGACCAAGCTAGTTTGTTGGTTGTATTCTGTTGAGTTTCAGTTATAAGTTTATATGCAGGCTGGGCAAGTTCTCCATGATGTCTAAAAATCCCCTCAATTGTCTTAAAGGTGTAGATAGATGACGATTTAGTATAGGTTTATCTCTAGAAAACATCTTTCAAATCAATGACTGAAAAATAGTTGGCTGCTTCAGGAATTTCATACAATAGAGTATAAGGATTAGGAACCATGGTATATAGAGGAACCCCAGTCTCACTTACTCTTCATAAATCTTGAACTACTTTCCATTTATCATTTGGCATTTTTACACCTAAAATAGGAGTGTTACTTGGACTGTTACAGAGAAGTAATAGCTCTTGATCTTTTAAATTTTCAAGGATGGGTTTGAACACTTCTGAGTCTCAGAATTTAGTTTTTGATGTTGAAATAGCTTAGGGTCTTTGAGATTGACAATAACAGAAGTAGCATTATGTGCTCAACCCACAGTTTTTCATGAATCCAAACTCTAGGATTTTCATTTTATTCAATTAATGGGGGAGAAATAGAAGGCTCCATATTCTTGAAAACAGACATCGACCTTGCTCAGTATATCCTTCCCCAAAGTAGAGAGATTTTAGCACAGTCAAAAACTTGTGTGAAAACAGCCTGTCCCAGTTGCAGCTTAGAGAACAACTGAAATGATGGTTGGCTCATCCAGACAGTCCCATTACAGAAGAGCATCAGAAGAAAAGCAGATCAGGGGCTTCAGCAAGCAGAGAAATTTTCACCAGTGTTCAAAAAGAAATAGACTGATTGACCAACCATGGTTATTAATAGCTGGGTATTACTAGGTGTAATTAGTGTAATTAGCTGGGTATAAATAGGTGTGTGGGGTCCCCTGGGCAGCTTCAGCTCAGATTGCCTTGAGAGGTTGAACCTTGAGGCCTACACCTTTGACAGCATTCTTCTCTTCAGTGTAGTCCTTTGTAGACTAGGCATGGAGCCATAGGTGGCTTAGACACATGAGAGCAATCAGGCTTGAAGTGTTCTTTATTTCCACAGTAATAGCAAGTCTGTCCCTTTTCACCTGGGTCCCTCTAGTCATTTTTCTCTAGCTGTTTCAGAGCATATCTAATAGCTATGGCTGGGGATGCAATCTTTATCTGATTCTTTTTTGTCTCCTCTTTTCCTCCTCATATTCTCTGTCATAATATCCTGCCTGTGCCAGATGTAGCAGTCTAAAGACTGATTTGGTCTATATGCTTGTTTTAGTGGCTTACAGTGGATATGGAGCTGAAGAGTGAGAAATCTTTTAAAATTATTTCTCCCTCTGCAATTTTGGAATCAACATTAGTAAACTTGCAGATAATCTCCTGTCATCTATCTAGCAGTTTATCAGGAGCTTCCTTTTCTCCCTGTTCTATGTCAACCAACTTAACACAGTCTAGTCTTAGCACATGCTTGTTTGGCAAGTGGATCTGATCCCACTTTCCTTTAACCATGTCACAGTCCCAGTGTTGTTCTGTTATGGGAGATGCTTTGCTCCCAGTAGGTAGGAGGGCTATTTCTTGCTCCCTCTTTCCCCTTGTTTCACAATTAAGTCATTCATCCCCAAAAGTTGGAGCTTACCCCAGAACTGAAGTTCTCAAGTTAGGAGTCAGCATCTGTCCCAAGATATATGCATAATATATTTTGCTCTAAGTAGGACCATAAAGTAAAGTTAGTTCCCTAAAGGTTTCTATGTACTGTTTGTATCCTCTAATTAGTCTTGACCACAAATGGGACTGTTTGAATGTCTACTGAGACAACCCCTACTGGAAAGGTGTTTTGATTCTCATACTGTCAGTTGGGAGCAAAGTAAGCGGACAGAAGGGAGCTGAGACTTTCACACCCAAATCTGCACCCTTAGGACACAAGTCTGGCATGTTTTGCAAACAGAAAAAGAGAAACATATATGGCATTTCAACACATTTTCCCAGTTTTCTACAGAATTGGTTTGATTGTAAAACAATATTAAAGTTAAGAGACCCTACAAAGGGCTTCTCTGGTGGCTCAGCTTGTAAAGAATCTGTCTGCATTGTGGGAGACCTGAGTTTTATCCCTTGATTGCAAAGATCCCCTTGAGAAGGGAAAGGCACCTCCACTCCAGTATTCTGGCCTTGAGAATTCCATGAACTTTATAGTCCATGGGGTTGCAAAGCTTTGGACACGACCGATTTTCACTTCAACCATCCAGTGTTCCGCATCTTCCAAGGATATTGTGGTAATTAAATATAGAAGATCAGGCATGCCTTTTTTAAACTCTGGGGGATGAACTTGTTGCAGTTATTAAAAATATATTTTAAAGCTGGGTGGCTCTGGGACTACTAACTCCCATCTCTAAGAAAGAAAAATGTGGCACGTCCAGCCATGACTTTTTTTTCAACTGGAGACATACCTCCATGCTCTAGACTGGGGTGGAAACAGACTTTCCCCAAAGTTTTCCATCCCTGGTCAGACTTAGCCTGCCCCTTACTGACACAGGTGCCTTACTCAGTCCCTTCAGCCCATTAGCTCTACCAATGAGGCAAGGCTGAGATGCACCAGAGGTAGGTTTGATGGCATCCAAAATTGATGTCCAGTTACTCACCATTAAAACATTTAATTTCTGTTCATCCTTTGATGCCACACACAGTGCAAGAGTAAGCTTCTGGGATGCCTCCTAAGTTAGGACTAGTAGGGCAAACATCCATCTTCCATGTGCCTGTGCACTTCTGAGGACAGTCCTGATCACATTAGAAGAAGTGAGTCATACAGGGGTGAACAACAATCAAGGTGTCCCTTCTGAGTGTAGCAAAAGGGGTGGTGAAGGGCCAGTTTTCAAGGAAAAAGTGACTTTTGTCCTTGAACCATTAGTGTCAATCTTTCCAGTTCACTCCCACAGACTTGACAGAAAGAATATCTAAGTCATTGAGGCAAAAGTCACCAGAGAGCCTCCTCTGGTCTGCTAAGAGCTAGCATTACCCAAATATACTTTCAATCAGACTAGATCCTGGAATTAGAGAAATACATCCTCAAAAACCTCATGGTAACCAGCAGTGCTGCTATCCACATATTTGGGAGGCAGAGCCATGACAAAGACTCACTTTCAAATTTCTGACTCCTGAGGCAGGCAGTTCAAAGAGAGACCTGTAGTCTGAGAGAAGTTCCTGTAACAAGAGCTCCACCTTGCTCCCAAATGTGCTTTTATATTTTTTGACTCCTAGCAAGGCTAGATCCTTTCATACTTGGGGTCTAAGTAAAAGTACATAGTAACAGCATGGATCACAAATCCCTTGAAACTGTATGATCCAAAAGATTAGGTTAGTAGTTCTAATTCCAAAGCAGTTACAAAATGGTCAAAGAGGCCAGAAACTTTGATGGAGAAAGGAGAACTTGGTCCAAACATGTGTTCATCTCTGGCTGCATTCATGGAGGATATGGTGGGTTCCTTTGGCATTAGCATGTTGGAATAATCCTCTGACAAATGGCATAGACCTAAGAGGAGCAGAAGATATTAAGAAGACGTGGCAAGAAAAACCAGAAGAACTATGCAAAAAAGATCTTCATGACCCAAATATCCATGATGGTATAATCACTCACCTAGCATCAGACATCCTAGGTTGCAAAATCAAGTGGACCTTAAGAGGCATCGCTACAAAGCTAGTGGAGGTGATGGGATCCCAGTTGAACTATTTCCAAACTCTAAAAGATGATGTTGTTAAAGTGCAGCACTCAATACACCAGCAAATATGGAAAACTCAGCAGTGCCCACAGGATGTGAAAAGAGCAGTTTCATTCCAATCCCAAAGAAAGGCCATGGAAAAGAATGTTCAAACTACTGCATAATTGCACTCATTTCTCAAACTAGCAAAGTAAAGCTCAAAATCCCACAAGCCACACTTCAGCAATACACAAACCCTGAACTTCCAGATGTTCAAGCTGGATTTAGGAAAGGCAGAGGAACCCGGGATCAAATTTACAACATCCATTGGATAATCAAAAAAGCAAAAGTTCCAGAGAAATATCTACTTCTATTTAGCTGACTACACCAAAACTTTTGACTCTGTTGATCAGAATAATTTGTGGAAAAATCTTAAAGAGATGGGAATACCAGACCACCTTACCTACCTTCTGAGAAATCTTAATGCAGCTCAAAGGAAGTTAGAACTGGACTTGAAACAACAGATGCTTACAGTTTTCAAAAGGAGTACATCAGGCCTTTATAGTGTCATCCTGCTTATTTATCTTATATACAAGGTACATCATGTGAAACTCCAGGTTGGATGAAGCAAAAGTTGTAATCAGGATGGAAGGGAGAAATATCTATAAGCTCAGAGACACAGATGAAACCATGTTTATGACAGAAAGTGAAGCAAACCTAAAGAGCCTCATACATATACACCATGGAATATTACTCAGTCATTAAAAATAATTCACTTGAATCAATTCTAATGAGATGGATGAAACTGGAGCCCATCATACAGTGAAGTAAGTCAGAAAGATAAAGACCAATACAGTATACTAATGTATATATATGGAATTTAGAAAGATGGTAATGATAACCCTATATGCAAAACAGAAAAAGAGACACAGATGTACAGAACAGACTTTTGGACTCTATAAGAGAAGGTGAGTGTGGGATGTTTTGAGAGAACAGCATCAAAACATGTATATTATCTAGGGTGAAACAGATCACCAGCCCACGTCGGATGCATGAGACAAGAGCTCAGACCTGGTGCACTGGGAAGACCCAGAGGAATAGGGTGGAGAGGGAGGTGGGAGGGGGGTTCAGGACGGGGAATACATGTAAATCCATAGCTGATTCATGTCAATATATGACAAAAACCACTGCAATATTGTATAGTAATTAGCCTCCAACTAATAAAAATAAATGAAAAAAAAGGGGGGGGGCCTCATAATGAACTTGAAAGAGGAAAGTTCAAGAGTTGGCTTAAAATTGAACATTCAAAAAAAAAAAAAAAAAGATCATGGCCTCAGGCCCCATCACTTCATGGCAAAAATATATGGAAACAATGGAAACAGTGAAAGATTTTATTTTGGGCGGTCCTTCAAAATCACTGCATATGGTGACTTCAGCCATGAAATCAAAGGACACTTTCTCTTTGGAAGAAAAGCTATGACCAAGCTAGACAGCATATTAAAATATAGAGACATTGTTTTGTCAACAAATTTCTGTCTAGGCAAAGCAGATTTTTATTTGTAGCCATGTATGGATGTGAGAGTTGGACCATAAAGAGAGCTGAACTTTTGAAATGTGGTGTTGAAGAACACACTTGTAAGCCCCTTGGAGTGCAAGGAGATCAAACCAGTCAATTAATCCTAAAGGAAATCAGTCCTAAATATTCATTGGAAGAACTGAAGCTGAAACTCCAATAATTTGGGTACATGATGAGAAGAGCTGACCCATTTGAAAATATCCTGATGCTGGTAAAGATTGAAGGCAGAACGAGAAGGGGATGGCAGAGAAAGAGATGGTTGGATGACAATCCAACAATGGTTGGCATGAGTTTGAGCAAGCTTTCAGTGATGGTGATGGAAAGGGAAGCCTCCACTTCATGGGGTTGCAAAATGTTTGTCATGACTGAGCAACTGAACTGAGCTGAATTAATAATCCCCTGAAAGGATTTCTCCCACAAGTCATATGGGAGTTCTCACCACAGAACCATAGATTAGGTCATAGCTATTGTTTCACACTTGTGCATCTCATACTTTCAACACTTATTACAGAAGCACACTACACATTTAGTAGAGTAAAATAAGAAACATGTGTATCCTAAAAGAACAGGTGAACTGGAGCTCTGAGTGTCCTTACCTTGTCTTGAAGATCCTGGATGAATCCCCAAGATGAAACATTGTTGTAATGAGTTGCAATGATGCTGTTATTTGTGGCCTATGGAGGAGCAGAATTTGAGCCAGTGCCAATGATGAGGCTTGATAACTCCGAGTTTTTTGTGTAATAAAGAGTTTTAAAGCATAAAAGACATAGAGAAAGCTTCTGACATAAAATCAGAAGAGAACAGAAAGAGTATTCATGATAGTTTTTAGTAAGGAGTTATATACCTATTAACAAGCTGCTAATTAGAGAAGGGAAAATCCTGTAAACAGAAAGTTACTTCAGGCCCCTCAACCAGAACATGCATTTTGATATAGCATTGGCCCAAAGTGACTCTTTCCCAGCCATAAAACAATTGGCATGAATCTTGAAGAAAAGTAGATTTCAAGCAAATGCATAGTTCATTAACATAGCTTAAGAAAACATTTCTTTAAGTAGAATGCATTTATTAGCTCAAGGTTTGAGAAAATGTTAAATTCAGGCAGAGTCAGGTTTCACCATGACAGCACAGGATTATTTACTTATTATTTTTTTTATTTGTAGTGAATGTTGTCATACATTGAAATGAAAAGTCCTTGGGTTCACATGTCTTCCCCATCCCGATCCCCCCTCCACCTCCCTCCCCACCCACTCCCTCCAGGTCCTCCCAGAGCACCAGGTCTGAGCGCTTGTCTCATGCATCCAACCTGGGCCGGTAATCTGTTTCACCCTTGATAGTATACATGTTTCGATGCTGTTCTCTTGAAACATCCCGCCCTTGCCTTCTCCCACACAGTACAGTACAGGATTAGAAGTGAAAGGAAAATAAAAAGTCTGCCACTTTCAGTGTATTTCCTCCTGCTACTTTGGAACATCTGACCTCCTAACCAAGGTTGTTAACAGGATATGTTAACAGGAGTGGTGGTACATGAGCTCCACAGTACATTCTCATCAGTTGTGGGGTGCATGCTCTAGAAAGCAGGCTGAGTAACGGCTGTTGGCAGACCTTACCCCAGAAGCTCAGTATTTGTGGAATTCTTGCTCTAGAACATGAACTTCATAGTTTTGAAAGGCAAGCTACAGCAGACTGGAAGGTTAGTAACTGCAAGAAGCATGCTTTGGAGTACATACCACACAATATAGTGTGCTAAAAAGCCCAGAGATCAAGATTAATTATTATGGCACATGTACTCTGGATCATGACCTCAATATGGCAAGATATATACTGTTGAACTAGGGCTCAATGTGGCAAGATATGTGTTCCAGAATGCAAGCTCATTTTTTTGTGGAACTGGGACTTTATAGCCCAGATTCAGTAGTGGTAGGATGTGAGCTCCAGAGCTCAAGATCAGTAGTTATGGCATGCGTGAGAAGGCTATAGTGGAGGCTCAATTGAGGCTGGATATGTGTCCCAGAGAGACATTTCAATAGTTGTGGCCTACGGGCTCTAAAATGGAGAACCAGTGTTTATGGGATACATGCTCCACAGTTCAAATTAGTAGTTGCAGCTCTGTGCTCTGGACTTAAGTCTCAGTAGTGATGAGTAACATTTTCCAGATTTCAAACTCAGTACACCTACTGTATAGTTCATGGTCAAGAATAGCATAATACCTCTATGGAATGCAAGCTCAGAAATTACGTACTTGTACTCAAAACCACAGTTTCACTAGTGTAGGTACGTGTGTTCCAGCATGCAAGCTCAGTAGTTGCTGCACAGGTGCATTAGAGCATGGGATCAGTATTGGTAGCATGTATGTATCAGAATATAAGACCTACAGTTACAGGATGCCAGCTCTGGTGTTCAGAGTCAGTAGTGATGTATTTCTTGATCTAGAATAATTTCTCAGAATTTGCAGCACAGCTGCTTTATAGCATGGAATCAGCATTTCAGGGATGGACACTCAGAGTGTATGTTCAGTACTTGTGCAAGACCAACTCTAGAGAACAGTCCCAGTGGTAATTGGAAGTATGTTCCTGAGTGCTACTAAGAATTTGTGGCCAACTGCACTAGTACATGGGCAGAGAAGTTTCAGAATTCATGCTCCTGAGTTCATGCTTTGCCATTGTGGCAAATTTATTTGGAGTATATACCCATTAGTGGCAAGAGGCATATTCAAGGATAATGATTCAGTAGTCCCAGGGCATGTGGCTGAAGTGTAAGCTCTAATTGTAACAAACATATTCAAGAACTGGAGCTCAGTAGTGGTAGGAGTCAAGCTTTACAGTGCAAGCTCAATAGCACTGCCTTGCCTGCTTTAGAGGGGAAGCTTAATGTTGGCAGAGCATGGGCTCCAAAGTTCAAGTTAGTAGTCACCAGAGTGCTTAAGATTGCAAGCATTTTTCTTAGGCTCTGTGCTCTAGAATGCAAGCTGAGTAGTGGACTGTGTGCTCTAGAGGGCAGAAACAGTAGTGGTGGAATATGTGGTACAGAGTACAAACTCACTAATGAAGGAAAGCCTACTATAAAGTGAGTGGTCAGTAAATGTGGTACACTTGAACTATAGCATTGGTCAATAATTCAACATCTGCATTCTGTATGTAATCTCAGCAGTTATACATCACAGCTGCTAGCAGGAACTCAGTAGTTGTAGGACTTGGATTCCAGAATGCAAGCACAGTTGGTTGTAGCACACATGCTATCAAAGAAAGGCTCACTAATGACAGGCAATTGCTTAAGAGTGCAAGCTCTATAGTTTTGACATGCTTTCAACAGAGCATGAGGCTAGTAGTGGTGAAACAAGATTCTTGAACCCTGGCTCACCAGTTGTAAGATATGTATTGTAGAACCCGGCCTCAGGAGTCTCAGTACAATTGCTCCAGCATTCAATTTCACTAGTTGTAGCAGGCATGTTTATAGTGCAGGCTCAGAGAGGAAGGGTTCATGTTAAAGAGTGTGGGTTCATTAGTGCTAGACATAAGCTCCAGAGATCAAACTCAGTAGTTTCAGTATCCCTGCTCTAGAATTTTAGTTCAGTAGTTCCTCAACATGTGCTCTGATCACCAGTTCAGCACGGTTAGGATTCATCTCATAGTGTGCCAACTTAGCAGTTGTAAAATTCAGGCTCAAGTGCATGAGTATTATGGTGGCAAGATGTACTAGACCATGTGCTTGCACAATCAAGATGCATGCTCCAGCATGAAATTTTAGTAGTTGAGGCATGTGTGCTTCAAACCAGTCTCAGTAGTTGTGGGATACTTACTACAGAGTTGTTGTGTTAGTCACTCAATCATGTCCAACTCTGCAACTCCATAGATTGTAGCACACAAGGCTCCTCTGTCCATGGATTCTCCAGGCAAGTATAGTGGAGTGATTAGGCACTTTTCCTCCAGGTGATCTTTCAGACCCAGAGACTGATCTTAGGTATTCTGCATTACAGGCAAATTCTTTACTGTCTGAGCCACCAGGAAAGACCAAAGACATTTTAGTTTTATGTTGCATGTGCAAACAGTCACCTCAATTGTGTCTGACCCTTTGTGACTCTGTAGCCCACCAGATTCCTCTGTCCTTGAAATTCTTCAGGAAAAAAAAAATACTGGAGTGGTTGGCCATGCCCTCCTCCATAGGCTCTTCCCTACCCAGGAATTGAACCCACTCTCCTTGTGTTTCCTGCTTTGCTAGCATAATCTTTATCTGTTGAGCCACTGGGGAAGTCTGTATAGATTATAGGCTCAGTGGTGGTGGGGCATGTGCTCTAGAGTGCAAGATCAGTAGTTGTGAATGGATGCACTAGAACACGAGATCAATATTGGCAGACACATACTCCAGACTCTATGCCCACTAGATGCAACGTGCATGTTCATGTTCGAGAATACAGGCTCAACAGTAGCAATTACTGGAGCCCTATAGTGCAAGTTATGTAGCTGTGGAATGCCTGGTTTAGAGTGGAGTCTCAAAAGTGGCAGAACATGTGCTTCAGAGTGCAATCTTGGTAGGTATGGCAAGTGTTCTCTATGCCTTGGGCATTTAGTTGTGGGACATGTACTCCAAATTTGAAGATTACTAGTTATGACATGCTTGGTCTAGAATGTGGCTTCAATAGTGATGAGGTGCTCCCTCTAGAACTCATTAGTGGCAAGATGCATGCTCTGGAGTGCATGCTCCAAAAGCACACTAGCTTGGCACCTGGGCTTTACAACACAGAAATGGGAGTGTTGAGATGCATGATAAAAAGTTCAACGTCAATAATGTATTCATGCCTACTCTGGAACTTGACCTCAAAATTTGTGAGATAAAGGAACCTGATATAGGCTCAGTAATTGCAAGATATTTATTCAATAGTGTAAGCTTAGTGTGTGTTTCACCACAGATCTAGAGCACAGCTTAGTAGTGACAGGACATATATTTCATAGTTCTTGCTTAGTAGTTGCAGTACTTATGCTCTAAAACATTGGCTCACTAGTGGTGAGATAATTATTTCAGAATGCAGGCTAGTTCTAGAAATTGGGCTCACTTGTGACCAGATGCATATTCTAAACCTTGTATTCAGTATTCTCAGTATGTTTTACATTGTCATTGCAATGCTTACAGTACAGATGCCCTACATGGAATCACTAGTGGCAGGGAGTGTGTTCCAGAGTGCAAGGTCAGTAATTGCATTATGTGAGCTCAAAAGCGGTTTCTTAGTAGTGCAATTGTGCATGGCCTAGAAGACAAGCTCCGTCGTGTTGATATGCAAGCTCCTGAGTGGGAGTGCAGCAGTTATGGCCACCTGCTATAGTGGATGCGGTCAGTCATTGGCAGAATTTGTGCTCCAGTATGCAAGTTCAATAGTTGTGGAACATCTATTCCAAAGCATAGTCTCAGGTGCCCGGACACTTGCTCTAGGGTGCAAGCCCAATAGTTATGGCAGGCCTGCTCTAGAGCAGGGGCTCAGTAGTAGTAGATATAAACTTTAGAGCAGGGGCTCAGTAGCGACATGATATGTTTCCTAGAATGGGTGCTCCATAGTCTCTGGGCATTTGTTCCAGAGTCCAAGCTCACTACCTATGAAAAGCATGCCTAGAACACAGGCTCAGTAGTAATGTGAATCTTAATACTTTAGAAAGCTCGGTAGTTGCAGAATATGAACTCTACACAACAGTCACAGTAGTTGTTGCACACATTCAGTAGAGCATAAGCTGGCAGGACACGTACTTCACAGTTCAGTGCAATTGACCACAAGTGGCAGAAAACATGCTTCTGAGTACAGACTCAGAAGCTGTGGCATGAGTATTGTGGATCAGATTAAGTATTTCAGGGACATGGACTCTATAGTACAAGCTCAGTAGTTGTAGTAGGCCTGTTATAGAGCTGGTCCCAGTAGTGAAAGGATGCATGCTTCAGATGTTGGTCAGCATTTTTGTATTGTATACTTAAGAGCACAGGCTCAGTAGTGGTGACAGTCATACTTCTAAGTGCTTGCTCTGTAGTTGTGGCATGTCTGATTTAGAGTACTCAGTGAGTGGAGGTGAAATGAGTGCTCTGGGAAATGGGCTCAGTATAATGGCATGTATACTGTGGAATGGAAGATCAGTAGTTTCAACACTAATTTTATAGAATGTGGGCTCAGTACGGGTTCACCACTGCTTCAGCATGCCAACTGTAGTTATGGCACTGCCACACAAGCATGGGTTTATTTTGGTTGGGCATATTCTACAGAATATGATACCAGTGGTTGTGTGACCCATGCTTCACAGTACGACTCAGTAGTTCGGGCACACTTGCTTGATATCTCATGAACACATGGGTCTCAGTAGCACCATGATGCAGGGTGATAAACACAAGTTCAATAGTGGCAAAACACATACTCCATAGTGCAAGCTTAGTAGTTGTGGCACACAAAATCCATAGAGTGTGGGTTCGTTAGCAGCAAGGCAAGTGCTCCAGAGGGCAAGTTCAGCATTTGTGACCACCTGCTCTAGCATATGGTATCAGTACTGCCAAGATGTGTAATTGAGAGTTCAGGTTCAGGACTTGTGGTATGCCTGCTCTACAGAACATGTTCAGTAGTGGTGCAATGCTGACTCCAGGGTTCAAGCTCATTTTTTTTCTCACAGACCCTCTGTAGAATACTGGGTCACTGGTGGCTGTCAAGTGCCACACTGTGTAAATTCTAAAAAGAACACCGTTTTGTGGACAATTTCCCCTTCATATCAGGTTAAAAGGATCTATTAACACAATAAGCCACTCTTTAAATACAAATAAATAATATAAACTTTTTTTGGAGAACTACCTGTCTTACTTTTAATATACTAACATTAAAAGTAAAGAGAAATATAAATAGAAGAGCTTACATCGCCAAACTGAGTTTTGACTAACATATAAATGTAAACAGCACTGGGAAGTCCGGTGACAGCACATCTGGAGTCCTAACTGGGTGAGACTTAAAAAAATTGCAGTTTGGGTTCCTGCTTTTAATACCAGGATGAAACTTGGATAAATCATCAATCTGTGAGCAAACTGCCACTCTGGTTTCATGTTAATGCTGTTTGTTTTGCCTTGTAAAACCTGGAAAGCTGTTAAGCCTGTGGGTTGGTTGACTAACACCCTCCAGGGGATTCAACATCAAGAGTCATCCTCTATCTCTCCCATGGTGCTATAAGTCTTACTCTTACATCCTGCAGTCACTCAGTCATTCACAGTTGGGCAGTGTCCAGGCAGATTAGAAGAAAAGTCAGAGGCCTCCTATTCTTTGTCTCTGAAATCTATAAAAGACTAAATATTTAATCTCCTTACCACACTTACTCTATAGTACACATTCAGGAGTGCTGTAACATGACTCTAGAACGCAGGCTAAGTAGTGGCAAGACACAGACTTCTGGAGTGGTGGAACATGCGCTCCATAGGAAAGCTAAGCAGATGCAACACAATTATTCTAAAGCTTGGACTCGATTGTGGCCAGTTACATGCTAGATTGAGGAATCCTTACTGGTGGGGTACATAATTCCAGAATATAAGTTCAGCTGTTGTCACTCACCTCATGATCTAAGTGGCATTCTTGCTTTGGAGTGTGGGCTCAGAATTGGAGGAACAAGGCTGTAGAATGTGGGCTGTAAGCTTTAGTTGTGTTCCCTATAGCAAAATTGATTAGCTGTGTCACAGACACTGTAGAGCATAGAATTAGTAGTGGTGTCATGTGCTCTAGGATGCAAGCTCAGCAATGGCAAAATGTCATCCTGAAATGCTGGCTAGGTAGTGGCTGTACATGTGCTCTAGAGAGCATATTCAGCAGGCTCAGAAGCTATGGCAGATCAGCTTTAAGTCCTAGATATGTGCTATAGAACACAATTCAGGTGTTCTGGGAAACATGCTCCTGACTGTAAGCTTATTATTTCTGGCATATGGGCTCAAGTGTTTAGACTCTAGCACTAGACCTGTACTCAAGTGCAGACATATGTATTGTCAATAAGTACACAAGAACGTGAATTGGAGGTGGTCGGACATGGTCATTAGTCATGGCATGTGTGCTCTAGAATGCAGACTCAACAGTGGATGTTGGCCCAACCTACAGTGTGAGTTCAGTAGTTATGGAATGTCTGCTCTAGAATGTTGGATCTACAATGACAGAATGAATGGTGAAGTGTGAAAGCTTAGTAGTTGTGGCCTACCTACTTATGATCAGTGTGTGATGTGTGCTCTGGAGTACAAGTTAGTTGCAGCACTGGTGCTCTATAGTGAAGGCTTTGTAATCACAAGCCCAATGTTTTGGTCTGAAAACTCAGTGGTGGCAGTACACCTGGCCAAGAGAATGGGGTCATTGATGGCATGATACTGATGCTGAAGTGAAAGCTCAGAAATCTTACCATGAAATTTTACTCAAAAATACAGGCCTCAGTAGTGTAGATATGTATGTTCTAGACTGCAATCTTAGTATTTCTGGTACATCTGCTTTAGAATGTGGTCTCAGTAGTGGCAGGGCACATACTTCTCAGTCCAGGCTCAGTATTGCAGCATAGGTGCCCTAGACAGTGGGATCACTGGGATAACATGCATACTCTAGAATGCATACTCTTTAGTAGCAGGATGCCAATGGTGTCAATGATGGCATGAGAGAATGCCTGCTTCAGAATGCAAGCTCAGAATTTGCAGCATGTGTGCTCCATAGCATGGGCTTAGTATTGTAGGGAGGCACAATATAAAGTGCAAACTGAGTAGCCGCAGAAGGCTAATTCTATAGTGTAGTCCCAAAATTAAAGGGATATATATTCCTGACTGCTGTTCAGAATTTGCAGACTACTTGCACTAGATCATGGGCACAATAGTTATGGAATGCATACTACTGAGTTAAGCTCTGTATCTGTGGCACATTTACTTTAGAGCACGTGCTCATTATTGAACATTCTTGTTACAATTAGTACCATGGACTCATTAGTGCAAGACTGATGCTCCAGAGGAAGCTTAGCATTTGCCTAATGCTTGTTCTAGAGCATGGGCTGAGTACTTTCTCTACATGTGCACCAGAATATCAGCTCGGTAGGGTTAAGATTCATTCCCAATAATGCAAACTTAGCAACTGCAGATTGCAGGATTAAGTGTGTGGGTACATTAATGGAAAGCCATGTTTTCCAAAATGTATTCTCAGCAGTAGTTGTGGCCTGACTGCTGTAAACCAGTGCTCTCTAATGATGGGGTGTGTATTCCAGAGTGCATACACAGTGGTTGCAGCATTAAGGATCTAATAAAATGATGGCTAACTAGTGGTGGATCACTTGGTCCAAAGTGCAAGCTCTAAATGGGGGCACATCAACTCTAGAGCAAGGATCCAGTAGTGTGCAGCTGGTTAAATAGTGCATGGATTCTGTACTATCAAAAGGTGCATTCCATAGTGTAGGGTGAGTAGCTGAGGCATGACTCTTTTAAGGATTTACTCAATAGTGAGAAAGAATGTATTAGGAGTCCAAGGTCGTTATTTGCAGCATGCATGCTCTAGATAGTTGGCTCATTACACGTAGGAAATTTGCTCTACAGTGCATGCTCAGTAGTTCTGACATGCCTGCTCAACTCAGTAGTTTCAAGGACTGCATTCCCCAGAATAATGTCAATAGTTATGTCACCACAGCCCTTAAGCACGTGCTCCTTAATGAAGATATTTTTATTTTAGACTGCAAGCACAATAGTTTCAGGAGACGTGATATAAAATGAAGGCTCGCTAGTACTTGGATACCTGCTCCATGGTGCAAATTCTTTAGTTATGGAGCACCTCCTCCAGAGCTTGAGCCCAATAGTGGTGGCACACAATTCTTGAATGTGGGCTCAGCATTGGTAAGATGCACTTACTAGATCTCAGGTTCAGTAGTCTTAGAACAGTTGCTCAAGAATTCAACCTCAATAGTTGCAGAATGCATGCTTAGAGAGCAGGCTCAAGAGTGGCAATATGTGTGGTGGAGAAAGTGGGTTCAGTATTGTGGGATGCATGCTCTAGAGATCAAGCTCACTAGTTGAAGCATGTCAGCTCTAGAACACAGTTTCAGTAGCCTTTCAACATGTTCTCTAAAACAGCAGCTCAGTAGGTCAGGATTCATTCCTTATAGTGCAAATTTAGTAGTTTCAAGATGAGGACAATGCATGGATACAGTTGCAGAAAGACGTGTGTACTCTCAGTAGTACTGGCCTGACTAAAATAAAGGATGAGTTCAGTAATGGTATGATGCACATTCCAGGGTTTAAACACAGGAGTTATATGATGTATGCTCTTAAAAGGATGGCTCATTAATGATGAGGCACTTACTTCAGAGTACAGGCTGAGAAGTGGGGACAACTCAGTTATAGAGCTAGTGTTCTGTATTTGAGACACAGATTGAATAGAGCATGGATTATGTACTGGCAAAATGTGAATTCTGTAGTGTAAACTCAGTAGTTGGGGCATAACTTCTCTAGAGCATGGGTCCAGTAGTGGCAGAACATATATTCCAAAGATACAAAGTCAGTAGTTGCAATACATATGCTCTAAAACACTGGCACACTGGAGGCAGGAAACTTGCTCCATAGTGCATGCAGAGTAGTTGTGACATGCCTGCTCTAGAACGCAGACTCAGTAGTGCCAAGATGTTTTTTCTAGAATCCAGGCTCAGTAGGATTGGACAAACTCTCCAGAGGGCAAGATCAGTCATGGCAAGTATGCTCTAGAGTGTTTTATCTGTAGTGGTGGGAAAAGTGCTCCAGAATGCAGTATTTATGGCAAGGGCCTACTCTAGAACGAGGGGGGTCAATAGTACCAGGATATGTGCTCTAGATTGCAAGCTCAGTACCTGCAGTATGCCAGATCTATAGAGAAAGGACAGTAGTCATAACACTTGTGCTTCAGAGTGCCAGTGAATAGTTGCCAGTACACCTCAGCTAGAATGCATTTTGATAGTGTAATAGTTTACAAATGCATGCTTTAACATGCAAGCACAATAATTATGGCATGCATACTCTAGCATGAGTGGTCAGTAGGGGTATATTCAAATCACAGAGTTCAAGAACAATAATTTCATTACACATACTCTGAACCACAGCCTCATTCCTGGCAGAACATATGTTCCAGAGTGCAAATTCAGAAGTTGCAGCATGCATGTTCTATAGCATGAGATCAGTATTCAGGAGATGTATGCTACAAAGTGCAAGCTTAGTAGTAGTGTTATGTCTGTTCTAGAGCATGGTTCTGGTAGTGATACCATATATGGCCAAGAGTTCTGCTCAGTATTTGTGTAATGCGTATTCGAGAGGGCAGAGTCAATAGTACAGGATGCTTGCTCAGGAATGCAAGCTCAATATTCAGGATCTGTGCCCTGAAGTGCAAGCTCAGTTACAACACATGTTTACTAGAATGCAGGTTCAGTGTTGGTGGGAGGTGGGCTCTATAGTACAAGTTATATAACTGTGTCACTCCTGCTCGAGAGCACAGGCTCAAGTCTAGGAATTCATGCTCTTGGGCACAAGTTTTGTAACTGTGGTAAACATGCACTGGGTCACACAATAGTAGTGGCAGAATGCATGCTCCAGGGTACAATTTCAGTATCTACTACATGCATGCTTAGAACCAGGCTCAGTAGTTGTTGCAAGTTTACTACAGAGTTTGTATATTAGTTGCTCTTTCATGTCCAACTCTTAGAAAACCCATGGACTCTAGCCCACCAGTCTTCTCTGCCAATGAAATTTCCCATCCAGAATGCTGGAAAGGGTAGCTATTACCTTCTTCAAGTGATATTCTTTACCCAGGGATTGAATCCAGGTATCCTGCATCCAGGCAGCATATTTGAACCTCCAGGAATCCCAGAGATATTTTAATAATTTGTACGATGTAGCTAAGTAATTTCAATCGTGTCTACCCCTTTGCAACCGTAAGGGCTCTAGCACATTGGGCTCCTATTTCATGACACTCTCCAGGAAAGAATACTGAGTGGGTTGCCATGCCCTCCTCTAGAGGATTCTCCCCACCTAGGGATCAAATAAGCATCTCCTGTGTCTCTTGCATTTTAGGAAAATTCTTTACCTGCTTTGCAACCAGGGAAAACCATATAGAAGGTAGACTCTGTAGTGGTTGCACATGTGTTTCAGAGTATAAACTCAGCAGTTTAAGCATGCCTGTTGAGAACAGGGTCTCAGAGTGCTGTGACATGGGCCCTGGAATACAAGCTCAGTAGTGGTGGGAAGCATGCTCCTGAGTGTGAGTTGGAAATTTTGGCCCTCCAGCTCCAATCTGTGGGCTTGTATCTGGCACGATGCTTCCTCAAGATTGCGAGCTCAGTAGTTTCAAATGGACGCATTCTAGAACACGAGATCAGCATTGGAGAGATGTAAAGTCCAGTGTGCATTCGTATTAATTGTTCCATGTGTTATCTAGAAATTTTACTCAGTAGTGGCAGTTTGTTGACCCTGTAGTGCAAATTAAGTAGCTATGGAATGCATCCTCTAGAGTCCAAGTTCAAACGTGGAAGAATGCATGCTCCAGATAACAAGTTTAGTAACTGGACCAAGAGTTCTCCATACCACAGGAACTAAGGGATGAAATATGTGCTCCAGAATTCAAGATCAATAGTTATAGCATATCTGGTCTATGACAGGAACTTAACTCTGATGAGGTGCCACTTCTAGAACTTGGGCTCTGATTTTGCAAAATGCCTGCTCTAGATAGGAAGTAGATGCAGCACCTGATTTTATATATAGCACAGTAACAGTAGAGGTTAGATACATGCTTCAGAGTCCAAGCTCAGTAGTGGGGATAAGCCTACTCTAGAGGGATACTCAATGTTTAGGAGATAAATGCAGCAGAACATTGACTCAGTCCTCTGAAGGCAGGTATTTCATAGTGAAAGCTAAATAGTTGTTTTTCCACAGAGCTGCAGCACTGGTTCACTAGTGGTAGGATGTTTATTCTACAGTACCTACTCAATAACTATAGTGCTAATGCTCTAAAATATTGGCCTCAAGTGGCAGGATGATTGCTTCAGACTGCAAGTCCATACTTCAAGTTGCCTCCAGAAATTGTGCTCAGTAGTGAGTGGCAAGATAAGTGTTCTAGAATTCATGTTCAGTAGTCTCAGGATGTTTGTTCTAGAGTGCCATGTCAATACTTGTGATAAAGATGACCTACAGCATGGGATCACTAATGGTGGGACCTGGCATCCAGAGTACAAGGCCAGTAGCTGCAATCTGTGAACTCTAGCACAATTTCTCAGTGATACTATTATTGGTTTATGCTCTGAAACACAAGCTCCGTAGTGGCAGGATGCATGCTACTAAGTACAAGCACAGAATTTGTGCATGTCTGCTCAAGGAGGTGGGGTCAATAATGGCAAAACCGGTGCTCCAGAATTCAAGACCAGCAGTGGTGGCACACCTGCTCTAAAGTATGAGTTCAATAGTGGAGGGCAATTACACTAGGTAACATGCTCAGTAATTATGGCTGCTCCTCAGCTGTGAGGAGCTCACAGCTCCTCTAGAACATGACTCAGCAGTAGTAGAAGTAGAGATTAGAACATGGACCCATTAGTGGCATGAAGTGTGTTACAGAATAGGGGCTCAGTAGTCTCAGTACAATTGATCCAGTATGCAAAATCACTAAATGTGGAATGTGTAATTAAAGTGAAGGTTCAGTAGAGGTGTGTAACCTGAACCTATATGCAAGTTGAATAGTTGTGGTCATGTATTTTAGAGCACAGGTGCGGTGCAGTAGTTGTGGCATATGCTCAAAAAGAGTGCAAGCTCAGTAGTGAGAGAACATGTTTTCCAGAATGCAAGCTAGAAGTTGGGACATAAGTGCTTTAAAACATAGATTGAGTATTTCAGGAGCTTGTGCTGTATAGTACTATCTAGTAGTTGTAGTATGCCACTTCTAGACATGGTCACACTAGTGAGGGGATGCCTGCTCCAGATGCCACTCAGCACTTATGGAAACTATCCTCTACAGCAGAGGCTCATTTGTGGTGGATGAATACTCATGAGTGGAGGATCAGTGATTTACTTTAGTGCAGGATCAGATTTAGAGTATGACCCAAAAAGAGGTGAGATCGGTCAGTTCGATCTGTCAGTCATGTCCAACACGTTGCAACCACATGGACTTCAGCATGCCAAGCATTCTTGTCCATTACCAACTAATGGAGTTTGCTCAAACTAATGTCCACTGAGTCGGTGATGCCATCCAATCATCTCATCCTGTTGTTCTTTTCTCCTGTCTTCAGTCTTTAGCAGCATCAGTGTCCTTTCCAGTGAGTCAGTTTTTCATATTATGTAGCCAAATTATTGGATCTTCAGCTTCAGCATAAATAATTCCAATGAATATTAAGCACTGGTTTCCTTTAGGACTGACTGGTTTGATGTCCTTACAGTCTAAGGGACTCTCAAATTCAAAAGCATCAATTCTTTGGTGCTCAGCTTTCTTTATGGTCCAAATATCACATCCATATATGACTTCTGTAGCTTTGACTAGACACAACTATGTCAGCAAAGTAATGACTCTGCTTTTCAAGATGCCAACTAAGTTGGTCATAGCTTTTCTTCCAAGGAACAAGTGCCTTTTAATTTCATGGCTATAGTCACCATCTGCAATGGTTTTGATGCCCAAGAAAATACATCTTGGGCATATGCAGTGATATTTGAGCCCAAGAAAATAAAGTCTATCATTGTTTCCATTGTTTCCCCATGAAGTGATAGGACCAGAAGCCATGCTTTTAGCCTTTGGAATGTTAAGTTTTAAGCCAACATTTTCACTTTCCTCTTTTACTTTCATCAAGCCTCTTTAGTTCCTCTTCTCTTTCTGCCATAAGTTAGTGTCATCTGCATATCTTGAGGTTATTGATATTTCTCCCAGCAATCTTCATTCCACTCAGTTCTTCAGCCGTGTAATATGCCTCATGCCTGACATGTCGCATAAGGCACCCTGCATTAAAGTAAAATAAGCAGGGTGAGAATATACAGCCTTGACATTCTCCTTTTCCAAATTGGCACCTGTCCATTGTCCCATGTCCGGTTCTAAATCTTGCTTGCTAAGCCACATACAGATTTCTCAGGGGGTAAGTGAGGTGGTCTGGTATTCCCATTTTTAAAGAATTTTCCAGTTAGTTGTGATCCATACAGTCAAAGGCTTGACATAGTCAACAAAGCATAGGTAGATATGTATTTTTCTGGAGCTCTCTTGCTCTTCTATGATGTTGGTAATTTGATATCAGGTTCCTTTGCTTTTTCTAAATCCAGGTTTAAAATCTGGAAGTTCAGGATTCAATGTACTGTTGAAGCCTGGCTTGGATAATTTTGAGCATTACTTTACTAGCATGTGAGATGAGTGCAACTGTATAGTAGTTTGAACAGTCCTTGTCAAGGCCTTTCTTTGGGGTTGGAATGAAAACTGAACTTTTCCCCTCTTGTGGACACTGCTGAGTTTCCCAAGTTTGCTCACATATTGAGTGCCACACTTTAAAAGCATCATCTTTTCTGGATTTGAGATAGTTCAACTGGTATTCCATCACCTTCACTAGCTTTGTGCATAGTGATGCTTCACAAGGCCTACTTGAATTCACACTCCAGGATGTATGGTTCTAGATGATGATCATACCATCGTGGTTATCTGGGTCATGAAGATCTTTTTAGTGTAGTTCTTCTGGGTATTCCTGACACTTCTTCTTAATATCTTCTTCTTCTGTTAGGTCCATACTGTTTCTGTCTTTTATTGTGCACATCTTTGTATGAAATGTTCCCTTGTTATCTCTAATTTTACTGCAGAGATCTCTAGTATTTCCCATTCTATCATTTTCCTCTGTCTCTTTGCATTGATCAACGAGGAAGGCTTTTTAATCTCTCCTTGTTATTCTTTCAAATTCTGTATGCAGATGGGTATATCTTTTCTTATCTCTTTGCCTTTAGTGTCTCTTCTTTTCTAAGCTATTTGTAAGCTCCACTCAGACAACAATTTTTACTTTTTACATTTAGTTTTATTGGGCGTGGTCTTGTTTACTGCTTCCTCTACAAAGTCATGACTCTCCAACCATAGTTCTTTAGGAAATCTGTCTATCAAATCTAATCACCTGAATCTGTTTGGCACTTCTACTGAATAATTGTAAGTGATTTGGTTTAGGTCATACCTGGATTGTCTAGTGTTTTTCTTTTCCTACTTTCTTCAATTTAAGTCTGAATTTTGCGATATGGAGCTCATGATTTGAAGCACAGTCCACTCCCAGTCTTTTTTTTTTTTTTTTTTTTTGCTGAGTGTATAGAGTTTCTCCATCTTTGGCTGCAAAGAATATAATCAATCTGATTTTGGTGTTGACCATCTGATGATCTCCATGTGTAGAGTTGTCTCCTGTGATGTTTGCTATGACCAGTGTGTCCTCTTGTCAAAACTCTATTGGCCTTTGCCCTCTTCATTTTGTACTCCAAGGCCAAACTTTCCTGTTACTTCAGGTTATCTCTTGACCTCTGAATTTTGCATTCAAGTATCCTATGATAAAAAGGATATCTTTATTATTAGTATTATTTTTGATGTTAGTTCTAGATTTTGTGGGCCATCAAAGAACCAACCTTCAACTTCAGTTTCCTCAGCATTAGTGGTTGGGACATTGACTTGGGTTTCTGTGAGATGGGTACTCTGAAAATTGAGGTGAAAAATAATTGAGGTGGGTGCTCTGAAATGTGGGCTGTGTAGAATGGCACGCATGTCCTGGAATACAAGCTCAGTAGTTGCAACACATGTTCTTTTGGATGTAGGTTCAGTGTTGGTGGTGCAAATGCTTCAGAAGTTGTGCCATTATTACTCTTATGTATGGGCTAGTTGTGCTTGGATGCTTCCATAGTATTAGTAGTGGGGGAACCTGTGTCCCAGACTGCAAGCTCAATAGAGGGCAGGCCTGCTTGAGGGCTAGATCTCAGTACTGGTGTGATTCATGCTTATAAATGTAATTCCAGGACTGGCAGGATGTATTCCTAAGTTCAATATTAGTCAAAAATTCTCAAATGTGGCTTCATTTGTAGCAGGATGTGTGTTTCAGATTGTAAGTTCATTAGTTACCATTGCCTACTGTAGATGTGTTGTCACTAGTGTGAAGACATGTGATCCAGAGTGCAAGTTCAGTACTTGATCCTTGCTTGCTCTAGAATACATCTCCAATAGAGGTGTGAGGTGCACTTCAGAGTGTAAGTTCATTATTTGCAACAGGTCTTCTACAATACATGGGCTCAGTGGTTGCTTACTCAAGGCACTGTGGTGTGAAAATTCAAACAGTAGCACACTTGTTCTATAATGCAGGATCAGGAGTGGTAGATCATGATTCTATAATGTAGTCCATGATATGGCAAGACATGGGCTCTATAGTGATGGGGCATATACTCCAAGGTATACCTTTTCTGAAAGGTCCAACCTGCATCTCCTTTGTCTGCAACATTTCAGGCAAGTTACTTACCTGAGAATCCATTAAGAAACCCATAAAAGGTGGGCTCAATAGTTGGGGGATGTGTGCTCCAGAGTGCAAGCTCAGTAGTTGCAACATGCCTGTTTGAGAGCAGTGTCAGAGTGCTGCCTCATATGCTAGGGAACACAAGCTCTGTAGTGATGAGAAGCTTGCTCCTGAGAGCAAACTTGAAAGTTTCAATATATGGGCTCCAGGGTATGGGTTCATTACTTGCAAAATGCTTACTGAATATTATAAGCTCAGCGGTTACAAATAAATGCACTAGAACATGAGACGGTCTCATGGGGGGACATGAACTCCAGAATGCATGCTCATTATTTTTATATGCATGCTCTATAATTCCTGCTCAGGAGTGCAGCTGGTAGGCCCTGTAGTGTAAGTAAGTGGCTATGGAATCCCTCCTCTATGGTGTGAGCTCAAAAGTGGCAGAATGCATGCTCAAGAGTGCAAGATAATAGTTTCTGCAAGCCTTCTCTGTACTGTGGGCACTTCCTGATGGGATGTGTGCTCCAGAATCCAAAATAGCTGTTACATCATGCATGCTCTAGACTGTAGGCATAGTTGGGGCAGAATGAATGCTCAAGATAATTGTCTCAGTAGTTGTGGCCTATGTGTTCTTGAGTGTAGCATTAACACTTGTGGGATGCATGCTTTGGAGTACAAGTTGTAGTCTGTAGCACTGTGCTTTAGAGCAAAGATTCAGTAGTGATGAGCTACATGTGACAGACTTCAAGCTCAGTAGTCATAGTGCACCTATTCTAAGGTACAAGTTTGAGTGCAAGCACAATAATTGTAGCACGAGTACTCAATAGCTCTGTTTTGCTAAAAGTTTTCACTCCCATCTCAGGTTCAAAGGATTTGTTAACGTAAGAAGCCACTTGTTATATACAAATGACTAATACAAGTGTTTATTATAGAATTATCTAGCTTTCTTTCAATATACTAACATTAAGAGAAAAGAGAAATAAAAAGCAGACGGTACATCATCAAACTGAGTTTTAATCAACGTCCAGAATTAAAAAAAAAAAAAAACAGGGAAGTCCTTTTCACAACACATTTGAAGTACCAGTTGGGAATAAATCCCCGGCAGCATGTCTGCTCTGTTCATGACATTTTAAAGATAGAAGTTCTGGATTCAAGCTTATAATCTCAGGACACAAACTGTTATCATTATCAATCTATAAACAAGTTGCAGCTCTGGTGTCAAGCTAATGATGCTTGCTTTATTCTGTAAATATTGGAATGTTTAACTAGAATGCCTTCAGAGACTTTACAAATTCCAAAAAATTCCAAGGTCCACTTTCTATTTATCTATTGTGTTTCTCTTCCAATTTTCACAGTAGTGTGACTGACACCCATAGCAGTAGTTAGGGAAGTGTCCAGGTAGGTCATAAGCAGAGCCAGAGGCCTGCTAGCTCTTTATCCTCCAAAGCCTGAACAAGACTATTTCTGTTTTATTTCCCTAACAAGCACATATTCAATAATGTAAATATTCTTATTTCATAGTGCAAGCTCAATTTTTTGGCACACCTGCCCTAGAGGACAATCTCAGTATTTTCAGAGTATGTCCTTCAAAGTGGAACCTCAGAATTTGCTGCTCAGGTTCACTAGAGCATGAACTCAGTATTGGCATCATGGATGCTTCAGAATGCATGCTCAGGGGTCTTAGGGTGCCAATTCTAATGTGTAGGGTCAGTAAAGGCATGGTCCTGCTCCAGAGTGAAAGTTTAGAATTTTCAGCATGTGTGCTCCATAGCATGGGCTCAGTATTGCAGAAATGCAAGTTCCAGTGTGAAAACTCACTTCTTGTTGGTGACCTACTCTGGATTGGAGCTCCAGTAGTGATAGGATGCATGTCCCTGAGTGCTGATCAGAGTTTTTGGACCCCCTGAACTACAGAATGGGTGCAGTAGTCATGAAATGCATGATCCTGATTTCAAACTCAGGCAAACATACTTTAGAGCACATGTCCAGTAGTGGCAAGAGGTGTGCTTAAGGATGCAGATTCAATTGATTCAGGGCATGTGCACTGGAGAGAAATCCCACTAGTTACAGCACCTGTGCTCTAGTCAAAACTTAGTAGGGGCAATAGGCTACACTTATAGTTAAAATTCAGGAGTTCTGCCAGGCCTGTTCAACAGGGCAAGCTCGGATGTGGCAGAATGTGGGCTCCTACTTCAAGCTTAGTAGTGACAAGTATGCTTTAGATAACTTGCTATAATGTCAGGCTGTGTGCAGTATATACAAGCTCAGTAGGTTCATCTGTGCTTTAGAGCACAGGATCCGTAGTGGTGTGATGTGTATTCTAAAGTGCAAGCTCACTAGTAGTGGCATGCCCATTATAGAGCAGGGTCTGAGTAGTTGCAACACATGTTAAAGAGAGCATAAGCTCAGTAGTTGAAAGACCTGCATTCCATAGAGTGATCTCAGTAGTTGTATCATAACAGCTCTGCAGCATGTGTCCAGTAATGGTAGGACTTATAATCCATATGGCAAGCACAGCAGTTGCAGCATGCATGCTATGAAACAAAGCTGCACTAGCTCCTGGGTGAAAGCTCCTTCGTTGGAGTTGTAGCACACCTTCCTGAGAAATTTAGCCCTGTACTGATGGAACATGACTCAAATACTGGTTCAGCTGTGGTAAGATGCCTGTCCTAGAAGTCAGGTTCAATAGTCTGGCACAATTGCTCTAAAGTTCTATCTTACTAGTTGAAGCATGCAAGCTCAGAGTGCAGCCTCAGGAGTAGCACGTTACATTGTATGGATTATGGGCACATTCATGTGAGGTGCGTGCTTCAGAGACCAGACTCAGTAGTTGTAAAGTGGCTGCTCCAGGCAGGGGTTCTGTAGGTCCTTGACAAGTGCTCTGGAACATCTGCTCAATAGGACCAGGATGCATCCCCTAGAGTGCAAACATAGCAGTTGTGAAATATAGGCTCAAATGCATGGATATATTATTGGGAAATATTTAATCTATAGTATACTCTCAGTAGTTGTGGCCTGACTGTGCTAAACCATGGGGTCATTAGTAGTGGGGCATGTAATCCAGAGTGTGAGAACAGTGGCTGCAGCATGGATGCACAACTAATGGCATGACATTTGCTCCAGAACGCAAGATCAAAAGTTGAAGCATTTTGACTGTAGATCAATAGTTCAATAGTTGTTTCATGGGTGAAATAGAGCATGGACTCTGTACTGGCAAGATGTGTATTCCATAGTGTATCTCAGTAGTTGAGATACAACTGCTCTAGAGCATATGCTCAGTATGACAAAATAAGTATTCCAGAGTACAATGCCGGCAATTTTAGGACAAGTGCTATAAAATATTGGCTCAGTAAAAACAGGGAGTTTACTCTAGAGTGCCTGTTCAGTAGCTCTGACAGGGCTGATCTAGACTTCATCCTCAATAGTGGCAATATCTTTTCTCTAGAACCCAGGATCAGTAGTGTTGGGACAAATATTCCAGAGTGTAAGATCAGTAGTTGTAGCTTCCACAATCTAGAGTAATATACAGACAGAAATTGAGGGACTGAAATAAGATATTTAATGCAAATAGATACGAAAAGAAAGTTGAGTAGCAATGCTCAGATAGAATAGACTTTGAAATAAAGACTTTGAAAAGAGACAAAGAAGAACACTACATAATGATCAATGATAATGATATTATAATCAATCATTGTGGCCTGACTGTGCTAAACCATGGGGCCATTAGTAGTGCAACATGTAATCCAGAGTGCTATATATATGTATATAACTATATATATATATATTTATATTATGAGCAGCTCAATACATAAGGCATACTAACAAAATAAAAATGAGAAAGTAAGAGTAATGCAATAATACTGGGGTGGCTTAAACTCCATGCATACATACTAGATTAAAAAACAAAATTAACAAGGTAACACAAGCTTTAAATGATACAATGGAACAATTAAACCTAACTGATATATGCAGAGTATGCATCCCCAAAACAAATAATTTCACGTTGCAAAGTGCACACAGAGCCTTCTTAATGGTAGATCACATACTGGCCCATAAATCTATCTTTGACAATTTTTTTTTTTAATTGAAGCATTTTAAGCATCTTTTCTGATCACAGTGTGGTAAGATTTGATAATAACTACAGGGAAAAAAACTATAAAAATAAAAACATATGGAGGTAAAACAACATGTTTTTGAATAACCAACAAATCATGGAAGAAATTAAAATATGTAGAAAAAGTAATAATGGAAATACAACCACCCCAAACCTATGGGATTCAGTAAAAGAAGTACTAAGAGGGAAGTGCAGAGCAATATAGGTGTAACACAAGAAATAAACAAAACATCAAATAAAACGCCTAATTTTACAACTAAAGCAGCAAGTAAAATAGAACCAAAAAATTCCAAAATGAGTAGAGGGAAAGGAATCATAAAAATCAGAACATAAATAAATGAAAAAAAATGAAGGAAACCATAGCAAAGATCAACAAAAAGATCAACTAAAAGCTGATTCTTTGGCAAGACAAGTAAAATGGACAAACTATTATTCAAGCTCATCAGGATCTTTTTTTTTAAGAAGAATCAAATCAATAAGATTCAGAATGCAAGTGGAGAAATCACAACAGTTGACACAGAATACAGTAGATTAGAAGAACGGTGCTGATGCTGCTAAGTCGCTTCAGTAGTGTCTGACTCTGTGTGACCCCATAGATGACAGACCATCCAGCTGCTCTGCCCCTGGGGTTCTCCAAGCAAGAATACTAGAGTGGATTGCCATTTCCTTCTCCAATGCATGCATGCATACTAAGTTGCATCATTGTGTCTGATTCTGTATGACCCTATGGACAGCAGCCTACCAGGCTCCTCTGTCCACAGGATTCTCTAGACAAGAATACTGGAGTGGGTTGCCATTCCATTCTCCATATTAGACAACTATAAGCAAGTATATGCCAAAATAATTCACAACATAGAAAAATAGGACAAACTGTTAGAAAAATGGAGAAATATTCAGTTAGTTCAGTCACTAAGTTATGTCTGACTTTTTGCAACGCCAGGAACCACAGTACACCAGGCCTCTCTGTCCATCACCAACTCCTGGAGTTTACCCAAACTCATGTCCATTGAGTCTGTGATGTCATCCAACCATCTAATCCTCTCTTGTCCCCTTATCTTCCTGCCCATAATCTTACCCAGGATCAGGGTCTTTTCAAATGAGTCAGTTCTTCACATCAGGTAGCCAAAGTATTGGAGTTTCAGCTTCAACATCAGTTCTTTCAATGAAAGGCACCCAGGACTGATCACTTTAGGATGGACTGGTTGGATCTCCTTGCAGTCCAAGAAACTATAAAGAATCTTCTCCAAAACCATAGTTCAAAAGCAATAATTCTTCTGTGCTCAGCTTTCTTTATAGTCCAACTCCCACATCCATACATGACTACTGGAAAAATCGTAGCCTTGACTAGGCAGACCTTTGTTGGCAAAGTCATGTCTCTGTTTTTCAATATGCTGTCTACATTGGTCATAACTTTCCTTCCAAGGAGTAAGATTCTTTTAATTTCATGGCTGCAGTCACCATCTGCAGTGGTTTTGGGGCACACCCAAAATAAAGTCAGCCACTGTTTCCAGTTTTTCCCCATCTATTTTCTATGAAGTGATGGGACAAAATGCCATGATGTTAGTTTTCTGAGTGTTGAGCTTTAAGCCATTTTTTTCACCCTCCTCTTTCACTTTCATCAAGTGACTCTTTAGTTCTTCTCACTTTCTGCCACAAGGTTGGTGCCATCTACACATCTGAGGTTATTGATATTTCTCCCATCAATCTTGATACCAGCTTTTGCTTTATCCAGCCCAGCAGCTGTGTGGTGCAAGAATGGTGGCTGCACAGTCGCAGGAGCAATGAGAGGAGCTACCACATGTCCAAGGTCAGAAGTGGTGGCTGAGAAGAACTACCCCACATCAACATAATAAGCAGCATCTGTGCTTTGTTGGAACAGCTGTGAAGGGATACCCCATGTTCAAAGTAAGAGAGACATGAGTAAGATGGTAGGTGCTGAGAGAGGACATCAGAGGACAGACAGACTGAAACCACAATCACAGATGAGTCAATCTGATCACATGGGCCACAGCTCGTCTAACTCAATGAAATTAAGCCAGGCTGTGTGGGACCAAACAAGATGGACAAGTCATAGTGGAGAGGTCTGACAGAATGTGGTCCCCTGGAGAAGAGAATAGCAAGCCACTTCAGTATTCTTGCTTTGAGAACCCCATGAACAGTATGAAAAGGCAATAAGATAGGACACTGAAAGATGATCTCTGCAGGTCAGTATGTGCCCAATATGCTACTGGAGATCAGTGGAGAAATAACTGCAGAAAGAATGAAGAGATGTAACCGAAGCAAAAATGGCACCCAGTTGCAGATGTGACTGGTGATAGAAGCAAGGTCTGATGCTGTAAAGAGCAATATTGCATAGGAACCAGGAATGTGAGGTCCATGAATCAAGGTAAATTGGAAGTGGTCCAACAGGAGATTGCAAGAGTGAACGTGGATGTTCTAGAAATCAGCAAACTAAGATGGACTGGAATGGGTGAATTTAACCCAGATGACCATTATATCTACTTCTGTGGTCAGGATCCCTTAGAAGAAATGGAGTATCCATCATAGTCAACAAAAGAGTATGAAATGCAGTACTTTGATGCAATCTCAGAAACAACAAAATGATCTCTGTTCATTTCCAAGAAAAACCATCCAATGACATGGTAAACCAAGCCTATGCCCAGACCAATAACACTGAAGACTGAAGTGGAATGGATCTATGAAGACCTACAATACATTTTAGTACTAACATCCAAAAAGATGTCCTTTCCATTATAGGGAACTGAAATGCAAATGTAGGAGGCCAAGAGATACCTGGAATAACAACAAATGTGGTCTTGGAGTTCAGAATGAAGCAGAGAAAAGGCTAATAGAGTTTTGCCAAGAGAGCACACTGATTATAGCAAACATACTCTTCCAACAACACAAGAGAAGACTCTACACATGGACATCACCAGATGGTCAACATCAAAATCAGATTGATTATATTCTTGGAAGTCAAAGATGAAGAAGCTCTATATGAGCAAAAACAAGACTGGGAGCTGACTGTAGCTCAGATCATGAACTCCTTATTGCCAAATTCAACTTAAATGGAAGAAAGTGGGGTAAACCACTAGACCATTCAGGTATGACCTTAATAAAATCCCTTATGATTATACAGTGGAATTGGGAAATGGATTTAAGGGAGTAGATCTGATAGACAGGGTGCCTGATGAGCTATGGACAGAAGTTCATTAAATTGTACAGAAGACAGGTTGATACCATCCTCAAGAAAAAAAAATGAAAAAAAGCAAAATGGCTGTCTGAGGGAGCCTTACAAAGAACTGTGAAAAGAAGAGAAGAGAAAAGCCAAGGAGGAAAGGAAATATATATATACCCACTTAAATGCAGAGTTCCAAAGAATAGCAAGTAGAGATGAGAGAGACTTCCTCAGAGATTAGTGCAACAAAATAGAGGAAAATCATAGAATCAGAAAGACTAGAGTTTTCTTCAAGAAAATCAGAGCTACAAAGGGAATAGTTCATGCAAAGATGGGCTCAATAAAGGACAGACATTGTATGGACCTGACAGAAGAAGAAGAGATTAAGTAGAGATACAAGAATACACAGAGGAATTGTTCAAAATAGATCTTCATGACCCAGATGATCACGATGTTGTGATCACTCACACTCACCTAGAGCCAGACATCCTGGAATGCAAAGTCAAGGGGGCCTTAGGAAGCATCACTACAAACAAAGCTAATGAAGGTTATGGAATTCAAGTTGCACTATTTCAAATCCTGAAAAATGATGCTGTGAAAGTGTTGTACTCAGTATGCCAGGCAAATTGGAAAACTCACCAGCGGCCAAAGGACTGGAAAACACTAGTTTTCATTGCAGTCCCAAAGAAAGGCAATGCCAATGAAGGCTCAACCTACCACACAGCTCATCTCACATGCTAGTAAAGTAATGCTCAAAGTTCCCCAAGCCAGGCTTCAGCAATACATGAACTGTGAACTTCCAGATGTTCAAGCTGGGTTTAGAAAAAGCAGAGGAACCAGAGATCAAATTGCCAACATCCAGTGGATCATTGAGAAAGCAAGAGAGTTCCAGAAAAGACATCTATTTCTGCTTTATTGACCATGCCAAAGCCTTTGACTGTGTGGATCACAATAAATGGTGGAAAATTCTGAAAGTGATGGGCATACCAGACCACCTGATTTGCTTCTTGAAAAACTTGTATGCATGTTAGGAAGCAACAGTTATAACTGGGCATGGAACAATAGCCTGTTTCCAAATAGGAAAAGGAGTACATCAAGGCTGTCTATTGTCACCCTGTTTATTTAACTTATATGCAGAGCACACCATGAGAAATGCTGGGCTGGATGAAAGACAAGTTGAAGTCAAGATTGCTGGGAGAAATATCAATAACATTATATATGCAGATGATACCAGCACTATGGAAGAAAACAAAGAACTAGAATCTCACCATGAAAGTGAAAGTGGGGAGTGAAAAAGTGACTTAAACTCACCATTCAGAAAACTAAGATCATGTCATCTGGTCCCATCACTTCATGGCAAACAGATGGGGAAACAGTGGAAACAGTGACTAACTTTATTTTTCTGGCCTCCAAAATCACTGCAGATGGTGATTGCAGCCATGAAATTAAAAGACGCTTAATTCTTAAAAGGAAAGTTATGGCTAACCTATACAGAATATTGAAAAGCCCAGACATGACTTTGTCAACAAAGGTCCATTTAGTCAAGGCTATGGATTTTCCAGTAGTCATGTATGGATGTGAGAGTTGGGGTATAAAGAAAGCTGAGTGCTGAATGATTAATACTTTTGAACTGTGGTGTTGAAGAAGCCTCTTGTGGGTCCCTTGGACTTTGAGGAGATCCAACTAGTCCATCCTAAAGGAGATCAGTCCTGGGTGTTCATAGGAAGGACTGATGTTGAAGGTAAAACTGCAATTCTTTGGCTCCCTGATGCAAAGAGCTGACTCATTTGAAAAGACCCTGATGCTGAGAAAGACTGAGGGCAGGAGGATAAAGGGACAATAGAGAATGAGATGGTTGGATGGCATAACCAACTCAATGGACATGGGTTTGGGTTTACTCTGAGAATTGGTGATGGACAGGGTGGCCTGGAGTGATGGGGTCTCAAAGAGTTGGACACTAGTGAGTGACTGAACTGAACTGAACACACAATATTACATTGTGTTTATGTACAACAACATGCTCATCCATCTGCCTGCTGAAGGACATCTCGGTTTCTTCCATGCCCTAGCTCTTGTAAGCAGTGCTGCAATGAACACTGGGTTACATGTGACTTTAAATTCTGATTTCCTTGTTATGTATACCCAACAGTGGAATTGCTGAGTCCTATGGCCATTCTCTTTCCAGTTTTTGAAGTAATCTCCACATTAGCTGTTCCAATTTACATTCCTACCCACAGTGTAAGAATGTTCCCTTTCCCCACACCCTCTCTAGTATATATTGTTTGTAGACTTTTTGATAGCAGCCATTCTGATGAGTGTGAAATGGTACCTCATTGTGATTTTGTTTGCAAATCTCTCCTAATGAGGGATGTTGAGCATCTTTTCATGTGTTTGCTAGCCATCTGTATGTCTTTTTGGAGAAATGTCTGTGTAGTTCTTGGTCTATTAGGGTCTTTTATATTTCTGGTATTGAGCTGCATGAGTTGTTTGTTCATTTTTTGTATATAAATTCTTTGTCAGTTGCTTTGTTTGCTACTATGTTCTCCCATTCTGAAGGCTGCCTTTTCACCTTGCTTATAGTTTCTTTCATTGTACAAAATATTTTACATTTAATTAGGTTAAATTTGTTTATTTTTGCTTTCATTTCCATTTTTCTGGGAATTGGATCATAGATGATCTTGCTGAGCTTTATCTGAGAATGTGTTCTGTCCATGTTTTCCTCTAAGAGCTTTACAGTTTCTGGACTTATATTAAGATATTTAATCAATTTTTTTTTTGTTTATTTATTTTTTTGGGTTTTTTTTTTTTAATTTGTAGTATTTAATCAATTTTAAACTTATTTTTGTTATGGTGCTAAATGGTGTTCTAGTTTCATGGTTTTACAGGTGGTTGACCAGTTCTCTCAGCACTAGAAAATTATTCTCCCTTCTTCTCTTGATGAGTGTGGCTAATGTTTTGTCTATTTTATATATCGTCTCAAAGAACCAACTTTAGTTTTGTTTGTTTTTGCTGTAGTCTTCTTTGATTCTTTTTCATTTGTTTCTTCTCTGAGTTTTATAAATTTTTCCTTCTGTTAACTTTGGTGTTCTTTTGTTCTTTTTCTAGTTGCTTAGATGTAAAGTTATGTTTATTTGATTCCTCTCTTGTTTCTTGAGGTAGGCTTATATTTCTATTAATCTCCGTCTTAGCATTGCTTTTACTGAATCCATAGGTTTGGGGTTGTCATGTTCTCATACGTTTCTATGCATATTTTGACTTCCTTGTTAAATACTTCTGTGATCTGTTGGTTATCCAGAAGTGTATGTGTTTGCATTTTAATAGTTGCTGTTGTTCCCCCACCCCACCTTGTGCTGCTGCTGCTGGTGCTGCTGCTAAGTCACTTCAGTCGTGTCCGACTCTGTTCGACTACATAGATGGCAGCCACTAGGCTCCACCATTCCTGGGACTCTCCTGGCGAGAACACTGGGGTGGGTTGTCATTTCCTTCTCCAGTGCCTGAAAGTGAAACGTGAAAGTGAAGTCGCTCAGTTGTGTCTGACTCTTAGCAACCACATGGACTGCAGCCTACCAGGCTCCTCCAGTCATGGGATTCACCAGGCAAAAGTACTGGAGTGGGTTGTCAGTGCCTTCTCTGTGTGTCTAGAGTTAGCATCTGCAATTATAGTTCTTGACTCTGGACCATGCATTCCACCACTTTTGAGAGTGAGTTCTAGAAAATGCATGCTAAAAGCTCTGAATGTGAACCACGGATCTGTAAATTGCACTAGTAAAGTTTTACTAGTAAAACCACTAGTAAATTGCACTCTAGAGCTGGCCTGTTGTAACTACTGAGCTTTCATTCAGAGGCTCATATTCTGGTACTACTGAGCATGTGCTCTAGAGCAAGTACAATGTCAATATGGAGCCTAACTTCAAAATTACAACCAAGTAGTATTGAGCCTCAAGTGTAAGGCATACATGAATCAAAACTACTGACCTAACCCTCTGTAGCCTGTGTCTAGCAATTATTTAGTTTGCACACTGAATCATGTTTCTTACCACTTCGGTCCCATACTGTGCAGCACTTTTGTTGCAACTACTGAGCTGGCACTTTGGAGCACATGATCCAGCACTACTGAGCACAGGCTCAATGGCATGCATCTGACCCCTATGGAGCTTGTGCTCTGGAGAAGGCTTTCCATATCTACAGAACTTTCCTCCTGAAGCATATGGATTGTATACTGTACCTGTGACCTTCAGTACCATGTTTCAATGATGTAGCTAGCCGTCTGGAGTTTTTCTCCAGTGTCTCTTAGGTATGTATTACAAAGCACAAATCCCTGATTTTCTAAACCATTTCTCCTAAGTAGACATGACACAGCTACTGAGATTGCATTGTGGATCATGTTCCCTACTGCTAGTAAACTCATATTCTATAGCACCAATAAGCCATTTCTGAGCTGATGCTCCAATCTCATGTGCCACAAATACAAAGATATGATCACAATCTAGATTATGAATGCTGCATTGATTAAATTTGGACCTGGAACAAGCTCTGCTTTTACTCTGCTTTTACTGAGCATGCAATTAGATCTTGTGCACCACAATTAATTCACTTGCACTTTAGTATGTACATTACAACTTTAGTTAGCCCTCACCCTAGAGCATGAATATCACAGCTGAGTGTGTCAACTCTGGCATACCACAACTACTGAGCATGGACTATGCAACACACTTTTCAAACTCCAGAGCCATCTTTTCAAACTACACATGCTAATTACTAAGCTTGCATTCTGAAACATGTGTCTTGTCACTACTGAGAACACTGTCTATAGCATGTGTACTGCAACTACTGAACTTACATTCTTGAGCCTCCTTTCAGCCACTGTTGAATCTGTGCTTTAGAGCAGATGTGTTGTAAATACTGTTATTGCACAGTGGGGAATATATCATAATATCCTGAATCATTTTCTTGAGTATATGACCTACCACTAATGAGATGCACCCTAAAACATGCCTGTTGCAAGTACCAATATTGCACTCCGTTTCCTGAACCCCTCCACTACTCAAATTGCTTCTATAGCAATTGTTTCTCATTTAGTGTACTTGTGAAAGGTTGTTACTGAACCATGAAAAGACACTGGGATTCGTGGCAGGAGAAGAAATCAATCCAGAGCCAGAGAGGAGGCTTGATCATTCAGAGCTTTTGTATAATAAAGTTTTATTGAAGTATAGAAAGGGGTAGAGAAAGCTTCTGACATAGACTTCAAAAGGGGGCAGAAAGAGTACCCCTGCTAGTGTTAGCAGTGGAGTAACTTCAATTAGTTATTATAGTGGATCAAAAGAATGTCTGGATGTTGCAAAGATCCCACTAGACCCACTCCCACAATCCATGTTTCAAGATAACAGGATTAGCCAGGAAGGAGAAACTGTCCTCAAGCAGGATACACCACCACTATATAATCATTAGGACAGAGTCCAAACCGGGTTGTTAGTTGTGTAATCATCAGTTCCAGGCTTAAAGATTAAAACATTTTATGTGACTAAGACTAAGGAATGTAGAGGGAAAAAAAGTTTGTCCTTTCCTCCTCCCTGAGAATTCCAGATGCCTATCTCCACTTTGAGAGCCCAGACCCCTTTCTCCTACTTGGGGACCCTGGACTTTGTATCAGTCTGCCTAGGAATTGACTTGTATCAATCTGCCTAGGAATTGACTCTCTCCCTTGCACTATAAAGAGGGCATTCAGCAAGTAATTAACTTCCATTATTAAACATATATCTGGCCCATACTCACCCTGCACTCCAGATTATATGTGCCAAAACAACTACTAAACTTGCAGTCAAGCATACCTCTTGTCACTTCTAAGCTTGCACTCATGAAGACAGTAGTTATCTTTAAAACTGGAGTAAGTGTATGACCACAACTGACTATGAGCCCAAGTGCATGCTTTCAGCCTCCACTGAGCTCATGTTCTTGTGTACACATGCTGCAGCATGTGAACTTGCAATTGGAGAATGGTTCTCACCACTACAGGCCGTGTGCATTTTAGCATGGTTTTTGCAGTAGTAAGATTTTACTTGGAAGACTACATTCCACCATATCTGGTTTGGACTTCCAAGGCCAGTGTACTGATGCACTGACTCTATGTTATAGGACACACATGACTGAAAACCTGAATTGTACTCTGTATCATGCATCTGACCACTATGAATCTGGGTATGACAGCACACTTCTTGCCACTTGGACCTCACATTAGAATGGCTTAACACAACTAGTTAGCCCTAGTAAGTCTAGTAAGTCAGTCACTGTTGCAATTACAGATCTTGCTCTTTGTAACATGCATCCTGCCACTCCTAAATCCATGCCCAAAAGTGCTTATACTCATATAATGATTTGCACCCTGTTACAAATGATCCTTCCATGCATAGCATGAGTTCCAGCACTACTGAGCCCATGCTCCATGGCCTACATGCAGAAACTAGGGATCCTGTGCCCTACGGCTGGTGTCTTCATTGACTTAGTTTTCACTTTGTTGCATGTGTTTTCCCACTACACTTTCAGAGCCATACAGCAGCTTTGCCAGCTACTAAACTTGTACTCAGTATCATGCAATTCACACAGTGAAGACTGAATTTTAAAGCACATGCCCAGGTTGATAACAGCCCAAATTCTAGATCAATGTGTGGTCACAACTGAGCATAAACTTCAAAGCAAGAATCTCAACTCCACTTAGCCAATACCTTAGAGGACATTTCCACAGATCCTTAAGTGGCATTCTATATCATCCATTATGATGATAGTCAGTCAGCATTCTACATCATGCAATCTGGGTCTAGTATACCTGTGTTCTACAACCGATGTGCCACAACTGCACATCTGGTACTATCCATCACATTTTCTGACTCATGAGCCCCAATGTATGCCACAACCCTTGAACTTGCACTTGAGCACTTGTCTTGCCATTGCTGAGCTCATGCTCTAAGGCATGCATACCATACCTACTGATCTTGCTCTCTGGAGAATGCATCAAAACATAGTGATACAACCTACAAGATGACAAGTCCCTCAACTACTGAACCTGGACTTGAGTGACTGTGACATAATTCTGAGATGACACACTGAAACATGCTTCCAGTTGTTACTGAACCCATGCATGAGACAATGCACGCCACATGTGGTGAGCTTGCATTCTTGAGCATGCAAGCTTTGGGTTACCATCACAGACCCAAAGTTTAGATATTTGCCCATAAATACAGATCCATGAAATACAGCAGGCATCCTTCAAGTAGTGAGCCTATTGTTTAGAGAAAATGTGTTGCATCTCTTGGGCTTACACTCTAGAGCATGCTTCCCACCTGTACTTTAGAACAGCTAGGCACATTTAGTGTGATGGATTCTGAAGCTGGTGTCCCACCACAACTATGCCTGAGTTCTACAGAACGAATTGTAAGTAATTAGCCTGTGGTCTTGAGCATAAGACCGATAGCTACAGTTTCTCTGCTCTAGATCAGGTGGCTAAAAGAACTACTGAATTTGAACTCTGAAGTATATCTGTTGCCACACATGAGTGTGCAACACATGAAGAAAGTAATGATCAGAATGAAGCATGTGTATCACCTCTATTGAGCATGAGCTCAAGGTTATGCTATAGGCTTTTATTGAGCCCATGCTTTGGTGCACTCATTCCACAATAACTGAACTTGTAATAGGGAGCAAATTTGTTACATTACAATGTGAACACAGTTTAGTGTGGGTTTTGCACCTCTGAGATTTTATTCAGAAACGTATCTTCCAGCACTACTGAGTTTGCCTTCTAGTGCCAGTGTACTGAGACTATGCTTTAGAGCAAATGTTCCTGAACTACGGCATTACACTCTGAATTATGCATCCTATCACTATGAATTCACACACTGCAGTGCCCTTGTCAACACTTTTGAGTCCCCACACTAGGCAGCCACTGCACTAGTGAGCCCATGCTCTAAAGCACATATAAGGCAGTTACTGATCTTGTATTCTGAACCACACATACTTCCATTTTTGAGCCCACACAGCAAATCTCATGCTGCAAATAGTGATTCTGCACCATGTTACACCTGTTCTTCACTGGTAAAACCATATTTTAGAGCATATGTTTCACCACTAATGAACCCATGATCCACTTCTTGCAGGATAAGTCTACTGAACTGACATGCTACAACTGGAATTATATAATGACTTAACTGGCACTCTGTTTCATGTGTTTACCCACTACTTTTTCCATGCTGTAAAGCAGATGTGCCAACTACTGAGCTTGCCAAATCCAGTGCCCATTCAAACATTACTGAGGTTGCATTTAGAGCACATATCCTGCATACAAGCGAGCCCTCACAATAGAGTAATAGTATGCCCCTACTGAGCTTGAACTCTGAAGTATGAATCTCACCTCCACTGAGCCAAAAGTATAGAGGATGCATGCCATAACTACTTAAGAGACACTGTGGACCACCTTATGCTGATAGTGAGCCGGCACTCTAGATTATGCAAGCCACATATACTATACCTGACTTACACCTGATGCGCCAAAGGTACAATTCTGGTACTATCCATCACATTTCCTTTTTTTTTTTTTTTTTTTTTTTTTTTTTTCTTTTTTTTTAATTTGTAGTGAATTTTGTCATACATTGTAATGAAACGGCCTTGAGTTTACATGTCTTCCCCATCCCGATCCCCCCACCCACCTCCCTCTCCACCTGCTCCCTCCAGGTCCTCCCAGAGCTTAAATTGATCCTGTGTTCCAATGCATAGTGGACACAACCCTTGTACTCTTGAGCACCTGTCTTGCCACTTCTTAACTCATATACTACAGCAGGTCTGCCACACCTAGTGAGCTTGCTCTCCGAAGCATGCATTCAAAAATAGGGATCTAGCCTTTAAGAGGTCATGTCCATCAACTACTGAACCTAAACTCTTGATTGAGTGTATCACAACTCCTGAGATGACACCTGAAGCATGCACCTTGCCACTACTGACATCATGTTTTAAAGCAGGCATTCTGGATTACTGAGCTTCAACTCTTGATTATACGTGACACCATCACGTAACCCACAGTTTATAACATACTCTTGGTACTATAGTTACAGCATGCAAGCTTAAAGTATTGAGCTTGTACTTTAGAGAACATGTGCCACATCTCATGAGCTTGCACACTAGAACATGCTTCCCACCACCACTGAAACGTGCTATAGATCAGACATCCCACAACTAGTCCAGGGCATTGACTGGAGCCTGTGTCTTATCACTGTTAAGTCTGAGTTCTAGAGTATGAGTGTTCAAACTTATTTGCTTGTAGTCTGGAAGACATGTCCTGCCACTAGTGTGCTTGCTCTTTTGAGCAAGCTGTCTGAAGTTACCCAGCTGGTACATAGGAATAAGTGTGAAGGCATTACTGAACCTGCATTCCTAGGCTCACTCTCCATGAATATGAAGCCCATGGTACTCAGCAGAATTCCTAAAGCTGAACAGTTGCATTTGGGTGTATGAGTCTTTCCAGTACTGAACTTGCATTTTACAGAAAATGTTCCACACTACTGAGCCTATGATCTAATGATGGCATATCCTAAATACTTTCCTTGACTTCTAGAACATGTGTCTTGACAACACTAAGGATATATTTTAGATCAACTGTGCTAATATCACTGAGATTAGCCTCAGGAGCACATTTCAACCCATGTTTTATAGCACACCTGCTGCCACTATGGATTCTGTGCTCTAAAACTATTGTGCCACAACTAGTCAGCTTGCACTCTAGAATTTGCTACAAATATCATTTTCACTTCTGAGCATGAATATCACCACTACTGAAACCTGACTCTGAGGAATACACATCACATTTATGGAGATTAATTCTGGAGGAAAAGTATACCACAACTGAGCTTGACCCTAAGCAGGTATGCTGCAACTAATCACCCCATACACTAGATTATGCATTCACAACCACTATTATTACATTCAGGAGCACACATTCCATCACTATGGAGACTGTGCTCTGGAACAAATGTGCTGAAACTACTGAGCTTCCACAGAACCTATCCTGTTACTATTGAAATTGTAGTCTAAAGCAGGTGTGCCAAAGTGACTGACCTGCACTCTGGAGAACCTATCACATCACTACTGAGCCTATAGTCTAAGCACATGTGCTGCCACTTGTGAGCCTGTGTCTAGAGCAAGCACCTGCAAGCTCTGTCTCTGCACTCTAGAGCATGAAATCCACCACTACTGAGATTGAGTTCTAGAACATGCATGCTACACTACTGAAATTGACTTTTGAGCATATGTCACACCACTATTCAACTTGCACTCCACACCTGTCATGTCATAACTCCTGAGCTTGCATTGTGAAACTCACATTCTGCCATTATTAAACATGTGCATCCTGCCAATACTTTACCTGCCTTCAAAAGCACCTTTGAGTACTATTGAGTCCATAGTGTAGAGTATGCATGCTTTGAAACTACTGAGCCCACCCTCTGTAGCACGTGTCCCACAACTACTCATTTTGCACTCTGAAGTATGTTCTTCCACTATTGTCCTGTACACTATGACAATTTTGCTTCAACTTGTGAGCTTTCCCATTGGATCACATGAAATATGTTTAATAAGTACATGCTCAAGTACATTCATTTTGACTTTATGCAACCTGTGTTCTGGAAAAAATATGCTGCAACTACTGAGCTTGCACTGTGGAGCATGTGTTTTGCAACTACTGTGTCTGTGATCTTGAGTTTCATCATGCTACAACAACACAGCTTGCAACTTGGGGCGTTTCTCCTGTGTCTAATGGACTTGCATATTAACCACTGAGCTTCCATTCTGATGCACCCTTTCTGCCACAATTGAGCTTATTCTTAAAAGAAGCTTTGCTGCAAATAATGAGATAGCAGAGTAGAACATATATCCCACTACTCCTGAGCTCCAGTTCTTGAGCATATGATCTGCCACTACTGAGACTACACCCTAAAATGTGCTGCACTCTAAACACATGTACTGAGTCTCTATATAGTTGTAAGCATCTGCAACTACTGATTTTTAACTCTGGAGAACACATTCTACCATTAAAAAAGCAAAGGTCTAGAACAGTCATGCAGGAAGTATGGAATTTAAACCTTGAATCAAGTGGACAACCAATACTCAACTTAAACTCTAGAGGAGACATATTGTAACTTCTGGGCTTGCATTCCAGAGCATGCCACTACTCAGCTGATGTTCTGAGAAAATGAAACTGCCATTTGTGAGCTGACATTCTATAGCACCTTCTGAATACTATTTAGTTGACACTCTACAACAGGCATTCCAAAACTACTTAGTTTACCCTCTGTAACATGTGTCCCATAACTACTGAGGGTGCATTCTGAAACATGCTTCTTATTCACATTGAGAACTCTTCTGGTGAAACTACTGAGCTGGAACCCTGGAGCACATATACCACCACTACTGAACATCTGCCCAAATACATGCATCTGGCCCATACACAGCCTGTGCTCCAGAGCTGCCATGGCACAAATTCAGAGTTTGCATTCTGGAACATGTGTCCAAGGACTGCTGAGCCTGTGATCTTCATCATACCTCTACAACCAAATAGTTGGCAGTCTGGAGCAGTTCTCCAGTGACTATTGGGTTTGTATGACAAGACATGTATCCAGTCACTCCTAAGCACCTACTCTATAATCAGCAGGGAGCGTGTACTCTTCTACTAGTGAACTCACATGTTGTAGCATGTATATGTCACTTGTGACCCCATACTTTAAACTCATGTTCAACAACTAATAAGTCAGCAGTTAAAGGTATATATTATGCAAATACTGAACTTGGGCTCTGGAGCTTGTGTCCTGCTTCTACTGAGCATGCATGCCACAAGGAATTAGAGCATGTGCCCAAAAGTAATTAACCTGTAGTCTACACATTACATCTCTAGACATCCTATACTGGGATATGCTACCACAACTGACTGTGCCTGTGGTTTATAGCTGTTATGTCACAACTATGGCACCCCACTACAGTACTCTTGCCTGGAAAATCCCATGGACGGAGGAGCAGTCCATGTGGTCACTAAGAGTTGGACATGACTGAGAGACTTCACTTTCACTTTTCACTTTCATGCATTGGAGAAGGAAATGTCAGCCCACTCCAGTGCTCTTGCCTGTAGAATCCCAGGGATGGGGGAGCCAGGTGGGCTGCAGTCTGTGGGGTTGCAGAGTCAGACATGACTGAAGTGACTTAGCAGCAGCAGCAGCATTGAGCATGTACTATCCAACATGCATTTCTCCATTACTGAAACCTAACAACAACCACATGTTGTGCAACTACTGAACTCTCTCTGTAACACATATCTCATCACCACTGAGACCACTGTCCAGAACACCTTTAATTCAACTTATGAACTTACATTCTGGAGCATGCTTTCTTTCACTATTGTGCCTGTGCCTTAGAGCAGATGTGCTGTTTTACTTTGCAAAGTAAAGCATATATCTCACCACTACTGAGCTAGTATTATTGAGCTTATAACATGTCAATATTGACCCTGCCCTGTAGAGTATCTCTGCTACAGATATCAGGATTCCACTCTGTAGCCTCATCCCTTGATTACTGAAATGATCCTTTGGAGAAAGTGTGACTTACTTATTGAACTTGAGACATAAAGCAGGCATGCTGAAAGTAATTAAGTCATGGTCTTAGACATATCTGGTCCCTATTGGTCATGGATCCAGATCCATAGATCCAGATCAGGTGTGCCTAAAAAAACAAACATGTGTGCCTAAACAGCTTGTACTCTGAAGTATACCTCTTCAAACAAATGAGTCTCCACTCATGAAGAAAGTAGTGAGCTTGAACACTGGAGCATGTGTATCACATTTTATTGAACAGTTCAAGTGCAGACATGTGGCCTCCACTGAGTGCATGTTCTAGTGCACACATACATCAATAACTGAACTTGAAATATGTAGCATAGTTCTCACCACTACAGAATGCCCACACCCTAGCATAGTTTTTGCAACGCTATCACTACTGCATTCAGGAGCACACCTTAAACCTCTACTGAGACTGAGCTCTGCAAAACAGGTGCTGCAATTACTGAGCTTCTGCTGTGGAGAACACATCCCACCACTAATGAGCTAGTCACCTACAGTACAAAGATATTGACCTACTCTGAAGAACCTGTTATATTACTACTGAGCCTGAACTCCAAGCACACATTCTTCCACTCGTGAACCTGTTTCTAGAGTAGTGTTCTTGCACTCAGGAGTACACATTTGACTACTATTGAGACTGAGCAATAGAAAATGCATGCTGCATCAACTAAACTTGATCTATGAATCACATGTCCTTCCACTGCTCAACTTGCATTCTAAAGTTGGCATGCCCTAGTTACTAAGATTGCATTGTGAGGATTGCATAATGCCATTATTGAGCAGGCACTCTAAAACAGGTTTCAAGCCAATTATCAACATGATTTCTGTAACAACTGCAAATACTGCTGAGCCCACTGTGAAGAGCATGCATACATCAAAACTACTGAGTTCACTATCTATAACATGTGCCCCCCAAACTCCTCAGTTTGTACTCTGAATCGTTTCTTACTGATGTGCCATACTTTACAAACTTTGACTGAAACTAGTGAACTGTCTGAGTACATTAGCCAACACTGCTGAACACATACTCAAGTGCATGCGTCTAACCTGAATGGATCCATGAGACAGCTAGTAAGCTTGCACTCTGGATCCTGTGTTTTACAACTGCTGTGTTTGTGACCTTAATCAACATATTACAGGGAGTGTTTTAAGTCAGGAGCACTCCATTCTCCTGCCTCCTATGTTTTGGATTTGTACTTAGTTCAGCTCAATTGTTCAGCTGTGTCCAACTCTGATGGCATGTCAGGCTTCCCTGTCCAACACCAACTCCCAGAGCTTGCTCAAATTCATGTCCATAGAATTGGCAATGCCATACAACCATCTAATCTTCTGTTGTCCCCTCCTCCTCCTGTCCTTCAGTCTTCCCAAGCACCAGGGTCTTTTCAAATGAGTCATATACCACATCAGGTGGTCAAAGTATAGGAGTTAAAGCTTCAGCATTAGTGCTTCCAATGAATATTCAGGACTGATTTTATTTAGGATTGACTGCTTAGATCTTCTTGCTGTCCAAGGGACTGTCAAGAGTCTTCTCCAAAACAACATATTCAAAAATATCAATCCTTTGGCATTCTGCTTTCTTCATAGTCCAACACTCACATTCATAAATGACTTCCAGAAAAAACAAACAAAAAAACAAACAAACAAACAAACAAACAAAAACACATAGCTTTGACTATATGGACATCTGTGGGCAAAATAATGTCTCTACTTTTTGATATGCTTTCTATTTTGGTCATAGCTTTTCTTCCAAGGAGCAAACCTCTTTTAATTTCATGGATGCAGTCACCATCAGTAGTGACTTTGGGACACCCCCCCCCCCACCAAAATAAAGTCTGACACAGTCTCCATTGTTTCCCCATATATCTGCCATGAAGTAATGGGATCAGGTACCATGATCTTAGTTTTGGAATGTTGAGTTTTAAGTCAAATTTTTCACTGTTCTCTTTTACTTTAATCAAGACATTCTTCAGTTCTTCTTTGAATTATCCCATAAGGGTGGTGTCATCTGCATTCTGAGGTTATTGATATTTCTCCCAACAATCTTGACTCCCACTTGTGCTTCATACAGCCTGTCATTTTGCATGATGTATTATGCATATAAGTTAAATAAGCATGTGACAAAATACAGCCTTGATCTACTCCTATACAATTTGGAAGCAATCTGTTGTTCCAAATCAGATTCTGAGCATTGCATCTTCCCCTGCTACACGTTTCTCAGGAGGCAGGTAAGGAGGCAGGTCTGGCATTCCCATTTCCCAAGAATTTTCCACATTTTGTTATGATCCACACAGTCAAAGGTTTTGGCATAGTTAATAAAGCAAACATAGATTTTTTTTTTTTTTTCTGGGACTCTTGCTTTATCAATGATGTAAAAGATGTTGGCAATTTGATCTCTGGTCCCTCTGCCTTTACTAAATCCAACTTGAACATCTGGAAGTTCTCAATTCACATACTGTTGAAGCCTGGCTTGGTGAATTTTTATCATTACTTTGTTAGAGTGTGAGGTGAGTACACTTGTGCAGTAGTTTGAGCATTCTTTGTCATTGCTTTTCTTTGGGATTGAGAAGAAACTGACCTTTTGAAGTCCTGTGTCCACTGCTGAGATTTCCAAATTTGCCGGCATATTGAGTGTAGCACTTTCACAGCATTACTTTTAGAATTTGCAATAGTTCAGCTGGAATTCCATCACATACACTAGCTTTGTTCATAGTGATCCTTTCTAAGGCCCACTTGGATTCACAACTCAGGACGTCTGGCTCTAAGTGGTTGATCAAAATATCATGGTTATCTGGCTTATGATGATCTTTTTTGTATAGTACATCTCTGTATTCTTGCCATCTCTGCTTAATATCTTCTGCTTCTGTTAGCTTCATACAATTTCTGTCCTTTATTGTGCCCCCTCTTTGCATGAAGTGTTACCTTGGTATGTAATTTTCTTGAAGAGATCTTTAATCTTTACCATTCTATTGTTTTCCTCTATTTCTTTGCATTGATCACTGAGGAAGACTTCTTCTCTTCTTACTATTCTTTGGAACTCTGCATTCAAATTTATATATCTTTACTTTGCCTTTAGCTTCTCTCCTTTTCTAAGTTATTTATAAGACTTCCTCAGACAACCATTTTGCCTTTTTGCATTTCTTTTTCTTGGGGATGTTCTTGATCTCTGTCTCCTGTACAATGTCACAAACCTCTCTGTATAGTTCTTCAGGCACTCTGTCTATCAGATATAATTCCATGAGTCTATTTGTCACTTTCACTGTAACATATTTGATTTAGATCATATGTGAATGATCTATTGGTTTCCCCTACTTTCTTCAATTTCAGCCTGAATTTTGCAATAAGTCTTTTGCAATCTGAGCCACAGTCTTGTTTTTGCTGAATATATAGAGCTTCTCCATCTTTAGTTGAAAATATATAATCAATCTGATTTTGGTACCTCAGTTACAAGGTCAAATTTGCCTTTTATTCCAGGTGTCTTTTGATTTACTGCTTTTTGGACCTTTATTCCAAAGCATGAATCCTGCCTCTCCTAAGCCCATGTCCTCAGTAGACCTGACACAACTGCTGAGCTTGGACTCTGGAGCATGTCCCCCACTACTAATGAACTAATATTCTGCAGAATGCATATGCTAGTTCAGTCTATGCTCTTTTGCAACACAACTACTAACAGCAGAATAAAGACCTGCATATTTCAATGACTGAGCTTGGATTCTGAGCCATGAAACCTGGTTCTACTGACTGTGCAGTTAGAACTGTACCAAAAGTAATTAGCCTGTACTGATCATATATTACAGCATTAGGCAGCCTACATTCTATAGTTTATTTATCACAACATAGTGTGACTGTGCTCTGGAGCTTGTGTGCAACAATTACTGACAATGGCTATCCAACAAGCTATTCAACACTACTGAGCACTCAGTTCAACCCATGCCTGTGGCAAATGCTGAGCTTGTACTCTGGAATAAATGTCTCATCACTACTAAGTCTGCATTCCTGAGAAGGCACGCTGCAACTACTGATCTCCCATCCTGGATAGCATTTTTCTGCCACTATTGAGTCTCTGCTTTAAGGCAGGAGTGATTGAGATACTGAGACTGCACAGTAGAGAATACATCCATCCACTACTGAGCCCATATTCTTGTGCATATGATCTGCCACTACTAAGCATGCATCCTAAAATATGTCTGCTGGAACTACCAATGTTGAACTCTGAATCATGCTTCTCTGTACTACTGAAATCGCTTTCTAGGGCAAGCTTGCCTCACCTACTAAATGCACACTATAAAGCAGGCATGTCACAACTAATTAGTTTGCTGTCTTAAACACAAATCTAGCCACTATTCACCTTGGATCCCTAGATCAGGTGTTTCAAAACACATAAAGAACTTGTACTCTGAAGCAGGTATCTTGCTACAAGTGAATCTGCATTTGTAAAGAAATTAGTGAGCTTGAACACTGAAGCATGTGTATTGCTATTTCAAGCATGAGACCAAGGGTATGCTTTGGGCTTCTGCAAAGTCCATGATCTACCACACCCATGCCACAATAACTGAACTTGAAGTTGACAGCACAGGTCTCACCACTAGAAAGCACAGCTCTTTAGCGTGAGTTTTGCATCAATGAGATTTTTTTTTTTTTTCAAAAGGATATCTCTCACTATGACCCACTTGCCTTCTTCTGCTGGTGTACTGACACTACTGAGATTATGCTCTAGAACAGGCACACCTGAATTACCAAATTGCATCCTGGATCACACATCTGATAGGTTACAGTGTAGGGGTGAATGGATTCTTGATCTCTGAAGGACATGATTTCACTCCAGGATCAAAAGATGCAGGATCCATCACTCAGAGCTTCATTCAACAAAGTTTCATTAAAGTGTAAAGGGACAGAGAAAGTTTCTGACATAACCATCAGAATAGGGTGGAAAGAGTACCTCCTTGCTAGTTTTTAGCAAGGCATTATATACTTCTTGCTGCTGCTGCTGCTAGGTCGCATCAGTCGTGCCCAACTCTGTGCAACCCCATAGACAGCAGCCCACCAGGCTTCCCCGTCCCTGGGATTCTCCAAGCAAGAACACCAGGGTGGGTCGCAATTTCATTCTCCAATGCATGAAAGTGAAAAGTGAAAGTGAAGTCGCTCCGTTGTGTCTGACTCGTAGTGACCCCATGGAACTGCAGCCTACCAGAGTCCTCTGTCCATGGGATTTATATTTCTTACCAATCTGCTAAGAATGGATAAAAGGAGTACCTCAAGGCTGAGAGAGTTGCAACAGACTTTTCTCCCACCACATACCTTTTGATATTGTATGGGTACAAGGGGAGCCATCTCTGTATAAGGGAGTCATCCCTGGACAAGATGTCACTGGTAAGATACACTGTATCCACAAAACAATTGACAAAAATTTTGAAGCAAAGCAGATTCCCAAGCAAAATACATGGCTTCATGCATAAATAGCTTAAGAAAATTTTTTCCATGGGTAGCATGTATTGTTTTGTTATGCATTTAGCAGCTCAAAGTTTGGGAAAAGTCAGCTTCAAGTGGAATGGATTGTCAGAGCAATGCAAAATTAAACCAGTCTTCTAGGTGACTAAAGTGGGGCAAAAGAATGTAGAAGAAAAAAAAAAAATGTTTGCCTCTTGACATTTGCCCCCTTTTCTAGCTTGAGGGCCCTGGCCCACATTTGTATACTACAAAGCACACAATTCCTGCCACTTCCAAGTCCTCACACTAGGCAGGCATGGCAGAGATAGTAAGCCCATGGTCTAGAGAACCTGAATTGCTACTATGGATCTTCCACTCTGAAGAATGTTTACTGCCACTCCTGAGACCATGCTCCAAACCACTCATGCTGCAGCTACTGATATTGCACTATACTATACTTATTCTACTCTCATTAGTCTGTTTTGGAGAGAATGAGTTCCACTGCTATTGAGGCTATGTTCCATGGCCTGTGTACTGAAACTAATGAGCCCACATTCTATAGCTGGAATTTGGCAATGACTTAGATTGCACTCTTTTCATTGTGTTCCCCCACTGCACTTTCAGTGTTGAGTATGTGTGCCAACCACTAAGCTTGCATTCTGATGTGCATATTCAACCACAGGAGACTGCATTCTAAAGAACACATCCTTCTCATAAGTGATCCCTCACTCTAGAAAAGTTGTGTGACCACTACTGACCCTAAATTCTGAAGAATGAATCTTACCTCCACTGTTCCATGACCTAGAGGATGTGTGCTACAGCTACTTAAGTGACACTCTAGATCAAGAATTATGTTGCTAGCCACATAGGACTCTAGATCATGCAAGCTGTAACTAGTGGAGTCTAGAGCTGATGTGATGCAGCTACAGATCTGGTACTATCCATCACATTTCCTCTCTTGAATGATCCTGTGTTCCCATACACACATGCCACAACCCTTGAGCTTGCACTCCTGAACACTAGTCTTACCACTACTGAGCTCATGCAATAGAGTACAAATGCCCTACTTACTGAGTTTGCCTTCTGGATCATGCATGTCAATATTGTGATACAGCCTTTGAGAGGATGTGTACCCAAATAATGAGTCCACACTCTTAAACTAGTGTGCTACAACTCCAGAGATTACTCCTGGAAACTTGCATCTTGCCACTACTCACCACAGGCTTTAGGACATACATAACACATACATTGATTTTGAAGTCTTACGAATGTGTCTCACCATCATGAAACCAACAGTTTAGAACATACGCCCACCATTAAGATACAAGATTTAGAGGAGGCAAGATTCAAGTACTGCTTTAGAGAACATACTTCAAGTGTGCTTTAGAGAACACATGCTACATCTCCTGAATTTGCACTGTAGTACATGCTTCCACCACTACTGAACCTGTGATCTAGAACATATATATCACAACTAGTGGGATGTTAGGTTTAAACTTGTTTTCCACCACCACTAAGTCTGAGTTCTAGAGTATGAGTACTGACTCTACTGAGCTTGAGGTATGGATAATGCCTCTGGCCATGAATGTGCTTCCACCTTAGACAAGACTGCCTGAAACTACCCAGTTGGCATGAGGGAAGATGTATTCAGCCACTAATAGCTTGTACCCCAGAACACATGTCCTACCACTAAGGATCCCATGCTCCATAGCAGGATGGCTCAACTTGTTCAGTTACATTTTAGAGCCTGTGTATTTACACTATTGAACTTGCATTCTACAGCAAGTTCCAAAACTACTGAGTATGTACTCAAAATATGATGTACCCCAAATACTTTTCTATATTTCTGGAGTGTGTCTTTCCAGTACAGATCTCAGGCTTTAGATCAGCTTTGCTACAGTCACTGAGCTTACCCTCAGAAGCACCGACATATTATAACACACCTACTGCCACAACAGATTCTGTGTTCTAAAACTTTGTGATTCAACTGTTGTGCCCACACCCTGAACTATGAGCACTACAAGTACTGAGTTTCACCTTGGAGCATATATCTCACCACTACTGAATCCTGGTTCTAATTTGCATGCCACAGTTAATGAGCTCTACTCTAGAGTACATGTCACATCACAACTTACCTTGAACATAAGCAGGTGTGCTGCAACTAATCAGCTCATGCACTAGATTATGCATTCATAGCTACTCTTCTTGCACTCAGGAGCACATATCCCACCACTACTGAAACTGTTCCTTGCACACAAGTACTGTAAATGATGTGCTTCCAATGTGGTACACAAGTCCTACTCCTATTGAACTGGCAGTCTAGAGTAGGTGTACCAAATCTACTGACCTTGTATGCTGGAGAACTTTTCATATCACTATTGAGGCTGAAGTCTAATCCCATGTGCTGCCACTTGTTAGAATGTGTCTAGAATATTCATCTGAAAGTACACTTGTAAATTTATTGTCCTCTGGAGCATATATTCCACCCATCTGACACTGAGCTCTAGAATACACATGCCACATCTACTGAATTTTGACCATGAGGCACATGTCACACCACTTCTAAACTTGCACTCTAGAGCTGGAACTTCCATTCCTAGCTCACTTTTGACACTACTGTGCAATTGCTCTAAAGGTGACATCTTGCCAATATTGTGCCTGCCTTCTATAGCCTCTGAGTACTATTGACTTTGCCAAGAGAACACACTGGTCATAGCAAGCACCCTCTTCCAACAACACAAGACAAGACTCTTAACATGGACATCACCAGATAGCCAACACTGAAATCATATTGATTATATTCTTTGCAGTCAGCAAAAACAAGACTGGGAGCTGAATATGGCTCAGACCATAAACTTCTTATTTCCAAATTAAGACTTACATTGAAAAAAGTAGGGAAAACCACTGGACCATTCAGGTATGACCTAAATCAATTCCCTTACAATTATACAGTGGAAGTGAGATATAGATTTATAAGACTAGACCTGACAGAGAGAGTTCCTGACAAACCCTGGACAGAGGTTTGTGACATCGTACAGGAGACAGGGATCAAGACAATCCCCAAGAAAAGAAATGCAAAAAGGCAAAATGACTGTTTGAGGAGGCTTTACAAATAGCTGTGAAAAGAAGAGAAGGGAAAAGCAAAGGAGAAAAGGAAAGATATACCCATTTGAATGCAGAGTTCTGAAGAATAGCAAGGAGAGATAAGAAAACCTTCTTTAGTAATCAGTGCAAAGAAATAGAGGAAAACAATAGATTGGGGGAAAATAGAGATCTATTCAAGAAAATTAGAGATACCAAGGGAATATTGCACACAAAAACGGGCTCAATTAAGGACAGAAATGGTATGGACCTGACAGAAGAAGATATTAAGAAGAGGCGGCAAGAATACACAGAAGAACTGTACAAAAAAGATCTTTATATCCCATATATTTGTAATGCTGTGATCACTCACCTAGAGCCAGGCACCCTGGAATGTGAAGTCAAGTGGGCCTTAGGAAGCATCACTACAAACAAAGCTAGGGAAAGTGACTGAATTCCAGTTGAGCTATTTCAAATCCTAAAAGATGTTGCTGTGAAAGTGCTGCACTCAATATGTCAGCAAATCTGGAAAATTCAGTAGTGGCCACGGGACTGGAAAAGATGAGTTTTCATTCCAGTACCAAATAAAGGCAATGCCAAAGGATGCTCAGACTACTGCACAATTGCTCTCATCTCACATGTTAGTAAACTAATGCTTAATTCTCCAAGCCAGGCTTTAGCAATATGTGGACTGTGAACTTGCAAATGTTCAAGCTGGTTTTAGAAAAGGCAGAGGAACCAGATATCAAATTGCCAACATCCACTGGATCATAGAAAAAGCACAGGAGTTCCAGGAAAATATATATATTTCTGCTTTATTGACTATGTCAAAGCCATTGAATGTGTGGATTCCCACAAACTGTAGAAAATTCTGAAAGAGATGAGAATACCAGATCACTTTACCTGCCTCTTTAGAAACCAGCATGCAGATCAGGAAGCAACAGTTAGAACTGGACATGGAACAGCAGGCTGGTTCCAAATAGGAAAAGGCATAGGTCAAAGCTGTATATTGTCACCCTACTTATATGTCTTATATGTAGAGTACATCATGAGAAACGCTGGGCTAGAGGAAGCACAAGCTGGAGTCAAGATTGCCAGGAGAAATATCAATAACCTCAGATATGCAGATGACATCACCCTTATGGCAGAAAGTGAAGAAGAACTAAAGAACCTCTTGCTGAAAATGAAAGGGGGGAATGAAAAAATTAGCTTAAAAGTTCCCATTCAGAAAACTAAGATCATGGCATCCAGTCCCATCACTTCATGGCAAATATATGGGGAAACAGTGAAAATCGTGGCTGAGTTTATTTTTTGGAGCTCCAAAATCATTGCAGATGTTGACTGCAGCCATGAAATTAAAAAATGGTTCATCCTTGTGAAAAGTTGTTGCTGAACCACAAAAGATGCTAGCATTCTTGGCCTCCAGAGGAGAAGACTTCGATATGGGGCCAGAGACAAGGCTTGAACACTCAGAGATTTTGAGTAATAAAGTTTCATTAAAGTATAAAAGAAATAGAGAAAGCTTCTGACATCGACATCAGAAGGCTGCAGAAAGACTACTCCCCTGCTAGTCTTTAGCTGGATGTTACATAGCTACTAGCATCTGCTAATTAAAGAAAGGAAATGTCTAGAAACTCAGAGAATGGCATCAGGCCCCTCACTCACAAGATGCATTTTAAGATAATCTTGGCACCAGCTGAGTTAGCTGAGCTGTAAAACAATTCGCTTGAATATTGAAGAAAGACAAATTCCCATACAAATATACAGTTTGATTAACTGCATGGGTATAACATACTGGTTTGTCAAGTTGATTCTGAGCTGTAAAGCAGAACTTACTTGAAGACAGAGTCTGGGGTAAATGCATAGTGCATTAACATAGCTTAAGACAAATATTTCTATAAGAAAAATGCATTGGTTAGCTCAAGGATTGCAATAGGTTAAGTTCTAGTGGAGCCAGATATCATTATGGCCGCATAGAATTTTAAGAGAAAACGCTTTTTTTTTTTTTAGTTTCCTTAATGTTCAGTTTTGTTGTTGTTGTTGTTGTTGTTGTTGTTTTTGTAGTGAATTCTGTCATACATTGAAATGAAAGAGAAAACGCTTTTTAAATTTGTGTAGAGAAGGAGAGGAAAAAAATGTAATGCCAGTTTGTTTTTTCCTGCCACTTAAGAGAGAGAGAAAAAATGTCTGACACTTCCAGTCTATTTCCTCCCGTTGGAGATGCCTAGCCTTCCTGCCTGTTACCCTCTCACCCCCCATTTTTTTTTAAAGGAGAATCACATTGCCTAGGGAAAAGGGCATCATTCTCATGGCATAACTGCTTCCGAACTGATGAGGGGTGTTGTCCCTAAATTAGTGAGGCAACATAATCTCCTAACCCTCATATTGAGGATTTCTGATCCAGGGCCCCCAAGAAGTAGTTGGAAGAAACTTCAGCAGTAGCAGAGTTTGAGCAACCATTTGTAACTTAAAAGCCTTCATGAGACTAAAAACAAATTCAGCTACACAGTTACAGATGCAGGAAGCAAACAGAGATAAAAAAACAATAAGAATTAATGTAATTAAAATAGTTTTCCTCCATGGGGAACAAATTAATGTCTACCAAAGTGAGGCAGTTGAGACTTCAGGAACATCCATAGCCCCAATCATGTTGTTCATGTGTTTAATAAAATGAGTAACATTACTGCTCGTATTAGGTGTATGTGTAGAGCATTGGGTATGAATAATGCCACAAGTTCCTCCTTGTGCAGCTGTCAGAATATCTGGAGCCAATTTTTTGTAAAATCACCTTTCTAATTTGTGCTTGTTCAGCATTAAGAGCCAAAATAGCTTTTTGGGAATCTTATAATGCCTGTTGAGTAAATTCAGTCAAAGCACCATTTGTAGCATAACATCTGTAGTTCTCAAAGAGGGAACAGACACTGCAGCCAAATAATCAAACCAGTGAAATACAGACCTTGCCCACCGAGTTTTAAGGTGGGGTAAATTATCAGGCTTTTCTGGAAGCTTTGAAAATATAAAGCTGTGAGTAAAGTCTAGACCCAGGGTGCATCTCCCTATCCAACCAGGGGAAGCCATCCCATAGGTATGAGCCACATGTCCAATAGATTCCATTTGGAGCAAGCCAGTGTGACTGAAATATCCAGTCCCAATCAGAGTCTGGCCAGGCAAAGTGAGGACCTGAACTGGGGCTGGAAAACAAAGGGATAATTCCATTGCAGGAATATTTCCTGAGGCAAAACTCCCAATTGTTTCCAATAATTATAATTAAGTTATTGGCTAACGTCTGGGAGTGGCTTTATCTATTTCCCCACTTATAGGGGCAGTAGATAATAGACATCCTTTTTTAGGAGTTAGCCATGTAACCTCATCCCATATTTGATAAACATCAGGTAAAAAACCATTAGATCTAGACCCATCTACCTTATGTTTAGTGAGTCGATAAACCAATGTATAATCAATATTAAAAGTCACATTATTCCCATAGTTAAAATACAAAGTGTTACACCAGTCCATCTTAGTATTGTTAGAGGTCAATTGGTTTAAGAAGAGGCATCATATATGATTGTTTTCTAAAGTATTTGCAGACTTTGAGGAAGCCTTTTCCTTGAAGTGGAGATATCCACCATGGGAAGTTTCCACCGATGAAAAGGGGAGCACTCCACAGACCCAGCAGTTATGCTGATTGTGGAATGAAGTGTAGGAGAGAGCCCAGGACAGAAAGGGATTGTCTGGAGGATCAAACGGCAGACTCAGTACTTTTGGCGTCAGTAGAAGTAGGCTTATATAGATTATTGGGCCAATCTGAAAAGTACAAATTCATAGCATAGAAAGTAAAGACATAAAATGATTTTACTTAGTTCTGGTCAGGGTGCCACCTCTTAACTAGAGTGGGATGCACCCAAGAATCAATTCTGATAACTTTAGCAGCTGTGGGAGAAGAAAGAATAACCTGGTAAGGAACTTCCCAGAGGGGACCGAGGGGTGGGCCCCCAGACCCCAGTGTTTTTATCAGGATCTCGGTTCCTAGCTCAAATAGAGGCTTGCTTGACTCAGGCTAGGTAAAGAGTCACCTCACAGAATTATGTTAATACCTGTTGAAAAGCTGAGGGCTGAGTTAAATAGTTAACTATAAGGCTTCAGGGTCTACAACAATGTCTGTGCATAAGAAAGGCCTTTCATAACTACATTCAAAAGTGGACAGTTCTTCCTTTGGGGGTGGGGCAGCCTGAGCCCTCATTAAAGCTATGGTAGAACTTTAATCAAATAGTCCTCCGTCTCTTGAGTTAATTTGTGCAGATGTCTTTTGATAATATCATTAGCTTTTTCAACCTTTCCTGAGGATTGGGAACAGTGTAAGTAGTATTCTATTCCTAGAACTTTAGACACCCCCTGAATTAGAGCAGCTTTAAAGACAGAGGCATTGCCACTCTGAACGCTCTGTGGCAGTCCAAACCTGGGGATAATTTCATGGATTAAAATCCTTATAACCTCCTTAGTCTGTTCACTATGACATGGAAAAGCCTCAATCTATCCAGTAAAAGTATCCCCTAAAACTTGTAAGAAAGAATATCCATTAGCTTTTGGCATATGAGTTTTCCAGTCCTCTTCACAGTATTTTCCACTTCGTTGTAACCCAGATTTTGCTAGCTTTTCAGTATTTGCTTTACATCTTTTGCTTCACGTCTTTTGATGAGGTTCTTTAAAGTTTTCATCATACTTTTACTTTCAAACAAACGAGAAGCCATCTGGTAAGTACTCTCTATACATAAATGAAAACTCTGGTGTAAAACCTTAAGAATTTTCCATTGAGCATTTTCAGGAGTTATTAAGCATCCATCCTTGGACTATAACCATCTTTTGTCAAAAATCTTTGTTTCGCTTTTCTCATATCTTTCTAATTATTCCTCAATAGATTGTGTTTTTTTTCCCGTTCACAGGGCCTGTCTAGACCAAAGGCATCTTCAGTAAAAGTGTTTCATAAAGTGCTGCTTTTCTGGCTTGACAGTCAGCCGGATGATTATCTTAGAGTACTTTACTCCCATCCCTGCTATATCCTTTGAAATTCATAGAGCTAGTTCTTTAGGACCATATATAGGAGTTAAAAGTTACTAGATCTCTCTGAAATGTCTGATAGGCTCTCCTATCACTGTTAACTGCCTTTCTTTCCATATTGAGAATGAACGTGTGAAGTCAAATAAACATACTTAGAATCAGTGTAGATATTTACTCTCTGCCCTTTGTTTAACTCTAGAGTGTGGGTCAGAGCAACAAGCTCTACTATCTGAGTGCAGGTTCCTAGGGGAGAGATTTTGCTTCTAAACCCTGTTCAGCAGTCACCACAGTGTAAGCTGCTTTATGCTTCCCATCCCAAACAACAGAATTGCCATTTCTAGATATTTCCATGTCAGGATTGTCTAATGGGGTATCCATTATCTTCCTAAACTGCATAGTTTAAAGTTAGAAATTGGGAACAATTGTGATCAGATGTTTCATTTTTCTTCTCAGGAAGGAAAGTAGCAGGGTTTAAATTTTCACAAAATTTAAGCTTAGTTACTGGTCCTTCTAACAACAAGGACTGATATTTAAGAAGCTTACTGTCTATCATCCAAATATTAACATTAGAACTTAAGATTATACTCACATCATGAGAAGTCAGTACAGTAAGGTTTCATCCATTAATTATTTTTAAAGCTTCAGATGTTAATAAAGCCGTAGCCCCAATTACTCTTAGACAGTGGGGCCATCCATGAGAAATTATGTCTATATATCTGCTTAGATAAGCAATAGGTTGCTGGTGAGGCCCTTGGCTTGTGTCAAAACTCCCAAGGCCACATCTTTTCTTTCAGCAACAAACGAGTAAATTCTGACCCTGTGGGCAAGCTCAGAGCGGGAGCTCACAGAAGAGCAGTTAGAAAAATCTTAAAAGCCTTTTGAGTATCCGGAGACCAAACCAGTTTGTCGGTTTGGGCCTGCTGAGTTTCAGCTATAAGTTTATATAATGGCCGGACTAATTCCCCATAACCTGGCATCCAAATGCAACAGTAACCTGTGATTGCCAAAAATCCTCTCAACTGTCTTCAAGTTATAGATAGGAGGTGATTTAGTATAGGTTTAATTTTCTCAGGGCCTATTTTCATTTGATTAGACCAAGATATCTAACAGATTGTTGACAAAGTTGAGGCTTTCGTCTTGATGCCTTATAACCACAGACTGCCAGAAAGTTTAAGAAATCTTCTGAGGCTTGTGAGCAACCTGCCACTGTCTCAACACAGAGCAGAATATAATCTACATATTGTAACACCACTGCTTCCGAGCTATTAAAGTTTTGTAGATCCCGTGATGAACTTTGTCCAAATAAGTGATTACTGTCATGAAATCCCTGAGGCAAAACTGTCCAGGTTGACTGAGAAGCTGATTGGGTCCCCAAAAGCAAATAGAAATTGTCTTTCCTCTGCCAAAGGAACTGAATAGAAGGCATCTTTCAAATCAATTACTGAGAAATATTTGGCTCATTAAGGAATTTCAGACAATAGAGTATAAAGATTAGGCACCATGGTGTGTAAGGAACCACAGCTCATTTATTATTCATAAATCTTGAACTAGTTTTCACTTACCATTTGATTTCTTTATACCCAAAATAAGAGTGTCGCTTTGACTGTTACAGGGAATTAATAGTCCCTACTCCTTTAAATTCTCAATGATGGCATTTTAACCCTTCCTTAACCTCAGGTTTCAGTGGCTACTCCTTCTTATGTGGAAATAAGTGTGGGTATTTGAGCTTAACAACTACAGGAATAGCATTTTGTGCTCGATTCACAGATTTTTGCAAAGTGTTGGACACGACTGACTGACTGAACTGAACTGAACTGAATAGACTATATGAGCCAGTTGTAACAGATATCTAAAGACTGATTTGGCCCATATGCTCATTTTAATAGCTTATGGCAGATGCCTGGAGCATATTGAGTAAGAAATCTATCCTTTAAGATCACTTCCCTCTTCCCTTTTGGGATCAATCTCAGTGAATCTATGAAAGGTTTCTCTCAGTCTATCTAGTAATTTATCAGGAGCTTCCTTCTGTTTCTCTTCTATGTCTGCCAAGTTGCCATAGTTTAAAGGCTTAGCATGTGCCTCCCTGAGTCCTTCATGAGTACATCTGACAAAATGACTCTGATCCCATCTTCCTTTAGCTGTGTTGTAGTCCCAGTCTGGTTCTGTAGTTGAAGTCGCCTGAATCCCAGAAGAGAGGGCACTTATCTCAGCCTCCCTCTTTTCTACTGATTCAATATCAAGCAATTCATCTCCATAAGCAACTGCTTTTCCCCAAACTTGAGTCTTCGTGTCAGGAGTCAGCATCTGTCCCAAGATATACATCATATCCTTCCAAGTAAGGGCATAAAGCAGAGTAACACATTTAAGAGCTCAAATATATTTTTCTAGGTCCTCTAGTTTCCCAAATCCTCCTTGACTTTTTGTATTTCTAGATAATAAAAAGGCTTATTAACTCTCATAGACTGATTATTTCTCCCAGTGGCTGCTTCATGAAGAAGCAACAGCTTGTGTGGCTGTTTCTCAGTCTCTCTGGCTACTCTGCACATATGATCCCAGGGATAAATTGGAGAAACCTGCTTTTCTTTATCTCTTTGTATCCTGTCCTCCATCTCATCTAGCAAAGTAGGAGGACAGGAGGGAGCTGAAGGTGTCACACCCACATTTATACACATAGAACACAAGTCTGGCATATTTTGCAGAGAAGAAAAGGGCAACACATATGCTACTTCTCTTATTTCCCTTGTTTTCTACAGAACAGGTCTACTTGTAAAAAAGAATTATAAAGAGACCCTTAATTAAGTACCGGCCACCATTCACCATCCTCCAATGTATACCATGGCCATGCAGTATCACATAGGAAGACCAGGTGTATCTTCTTTAAGCCCTGGGGATCAACTATATCCCAGTTTTTCAGGATACAGTTCAAAAGAGTGAGGCTGGAATTGTTAGCTCCCATCTCTAAGAGAGATAAAAAGGCAACCAGTGCCCTCTTTCTACTGGAGCCATCCCTCCCTGCTCTAGATGGTGATGTCAAAAGGCTTTACATGAAAGCTATTCTTTCCTGGTTGGACTTAGTTTGTCCCTTACTTACTTAGTCATCCCTCCCGGTTCTACCACCGAGACAGGGTGAAGATGCACCAGGTATAGACGCGATGGCATCCCTGACTGACATCCAGCCCCTCACCATTAAAACCTTGCTTACTTCTGATGCCACCCGGGGTGCAATCAAAGTAACCTTCCGGAATTACTCCTAGGCTAAGACTACTGGGGGAGACATTCTCATCACTTGAGTGCCTGTGCAAGACACTGAGTATATTCCTGACCACAATAAAACTGATATGAACATAAAACTGAGATGTTCCTTCCAAGCATCACCACACCAGCCTCCTCTGGTCCACTAACAGCCAGTTTTACCAAAGGGAAAACAAAAACAAAGCATTATAATTTCAATCTGAGTAAACTTTAACCTCAGAGATGCATTGGGAGCTAGAGCTCCATCTAGCTTCCAAACTTTCTATGCTTAGTGAGGCTAGGCTCTTCCTGGCTACCAATCCAAGTTTGGGATCTAAGTAACAGTATGCAGTAACAGCATAGATCACAAGTCCCTTGAAAATCTATGATGTGACAGATTAGTTTAATACTTCTAATCCCCAAGGAGTTATGAAATTGTTGAAGAGACCAGAAGGTTTGACGTAGAAATGGGAGTTGGTTCCACACACTTTGTTCATTTCTGATTGGTCCCTGAAGGAGACTTGGAGTGCCTCCTGGCATTGGCAGGTCAGTACAAACCCCTAGCAGGTTTCCTCCATAAGCTGTATGAGGTTGCTGTGGAATTACAGAGCAGGGCTCCTCCTTGCTTTGTGCAGGGAATGTCATTCATTCACACAAGCACACCGTAGAGTTAGTAAAGTGCAGCAGAAGACATGTTCGCTAGAACAAAGAACTAAAGCTCCAAGCATCCTTACCTTGTCCTGAAGAATCCAAGAAAAGCCTCCAAGATGAAAGGTTATTGAACCCAGGAAAAGACGCTGGAATTCTGGGCGTTCAGAGGAGAAGAATTCCATCCAGGGCCAGAGATGAGGCTTGATTGTTCAGAACTTTGTGTAATAAAATTTTATTAAGATATAAAGGAGATATTGAAAGCTTCTGACATAGGCATCAGAAGGGAGCAGAAAGAGTACCCCCTTGCTAGTGTTAGCCATGGAGTTATATATTCTCTAATTGGTTAATACAGTGAATCAAAATAATATCCGGAGGTTGTAAAGACCTCCCTAGACCTACTCCCATAATTTACACCTTAAGATAACAGTATTAGCCAGAAAGTGTTTCCCGAAGACTGTTCTCAAGCAGGATATATTATTGTTTTATAATCCTAAGGAACGTAGAAGGACAAAAAAGTCTGCCCTTTCTTCTTCCTTGAGAATTGCAGACCCCTTTCTCCTTGGAGACCCCTAGACTTCTTATCAATCTGCCTAGGAATTGACTCTCTCAAGACCATGTGCCACAACTTTAAGTGGTGCTCTAGACCACTGATTATGCTGATATTTAGTCAGCACTTAGATCATGCACACTGTGACAAATGTACCTGGCTTATATAGCTAATGTGCCACAATTACAATTCTCATACTATCCATCACAAGTCCTGCCTAGACTGATCGGATGCACAGAGGCAATAAACCTAGAGCTTACACACTTGAGTACTTCTTTTGCCATTCTGAGTTCATGCTCTACAGCATGTATGCTGCACATACTAAGCTTGGTCTCTGGGGCATGAATCCCAACATATGGATCTAGTCTTCAAGAATACATGACTCTAATGTCAATTGTAGGACTGTTTACAGTAGCCAGGGAATGGAAGTGAACTAGATGTCCAGAAGCAGACGTATGGATAAGAAAGTTGTTGTATAGGAGGAGGAACAAAGATGGCGGAAGAATAGGATGGCGAGACCACTTTCTCCCCTGTAAATTCATCAAAAGAACAATTGAACGCTGAGCAAACTTCACAAAACAACTTCTGATTGCTAGCAGAGGACATCAGGCACCCAGAAAGGCAGCCTGTTGTCTTCAAAAGGAGGTAGGATAAAACATAAAAGATAAAAAAGAGTGACAAAAGAGTTAGGGATGGAGACCCATCCCAGGAAGGGAGTCTTAATAGAGGAAGTTTCCAAACACCAGGAAACCCTCACACTGGTGAGTCTGGGGGCAGTTTTTGAATCTCGGAGGGCAACCTAACTGGGAGGAAAAATAAATAAAACCCACAGATTACATGCCTAAAAGCAACTCCCAGGAGAAAAGTACCCCAGACGCCTGCATCAGCCACCAGCAAATGGGGGCCAAAAGGAGAGGAGTGGGCACATTGCTTAGGGTAAGGACTGGCACTGAAGTCCCTGAGAGCAATCGGAGGGAGCTTGCATGAGATAGCAACTTAAACTGTGGGAGAGCAAGAGATAGAGAGAAAATTAACCAGTCCAAACACACTGATGGCCATTCACAGAACAAAGGGACTGAGAAACTCCAGAGAAGAGCTAGCTTGTGGCAGACCAGCCCATCCTCGCCAGAGGCAAGAGGCAGGGGGAAGGGGAAAGTGGCAAATTCGGCCCCAGAGATGGCATCCCCTATCACACTGAAAACAGGCCTCCAGTTTCTATCTAAAGACATCCTGAGATTCTGGATGGTCAACATCCACTGGGAGGGTCGCGGCTAAACAAAGGTGCATGCACCCGACAGGGGAGGGTGGAAACTGAGACTGGGGCCATGGAGGGCAGAAGGCGCACTGCACTCAGGGAGAGTGCACCCATCAGGCTTCTGGCTGCCTCAACTGTTCGGGCAGGAAAGGCACAAAATGCAGGCGCAACCGAGTCTGTGCCTTTGTGGAATACCCGAAGACTGAAACTGCATGCAATGCAGGGCATGCTCCATATAGAACAGATGGGAGCCTGAGCAGTGTAGACAGGGAAAGCACACACACCCGTGAGTGGGGGTCAAACCCAGTGTGGCTGAAACACTGTGAGTCCTACCCACACACAGCGACATCTGTCTGCAGTGCCCCTCCCTCCCCGAAGCAGGACTGAACTAGCGAACTTGAACAAGAGACCACCTCAACCCGTCTGTGTCAGGGCGGAAATTAGACAGTGAAGAGACTGGCAAACAGAAGCCAAATAAAAAAAGGAAAAGCTTCAGAAGGGACCGGTGCAAAAAATTGAAATCCCTGTAGGTGACACCAACTACACCAGAAGGGGCCTATAGATATTGGGAAGTGTAAACTGGAATGAGGAGCTATCTGAAACTGAACTGAACCCACACTGACCACAACAGCTCCAGAGAGATTCCTAGATATCTTTTTATCCTTTTTTTTTAATTAAATTTTTTTTAATTTTCTTTTTTCTTTTTTCTCTTTTATTTTCTTTTAAAATTCTCTATTACTCCCCATTACTCCTTAACTTTCATTTTCATATATTTTCATGACTTTTTTTTAATTAGGGAAATTTTTTGCTTTTCTTTTTTTTTTTCCCCCTCTTATTTTCTTTTAAAGTCCCCTATTACTCCTTAATCTTCATTTTCATTTCACTACAAAATTGCAAAAAAAAAAAAGAGAGAGAGAGAAGCCCTATTTTTAAACCAGACTTCATATATATTTCTAAACCTTTTTGTGTTTTTTTTTTAATATTGTATTTTTAAGAGTCTAACCTCTAATCTAGATTTTTAATCTTTGTTTTTCAGTATGTGATATAAATTTTGGACATTTAAGAATCCAATATTCAGTTCTCATTTTTATTCAGGAGTGTGTTGATTACTCTCTCCCACTTTTGACTCTCTGTTTTCTACCTCAGAGCACCTTTATTTCCTCCTTTCTCCTTCTCTTCCCAACCCAATTCTGTGAATCTTTGTTGGTGTCTGGGCTATGGAGAACACTTTAGGAACAGAAAAGTGTGTAGATCTGTTTCTCTCCTCTGGAGTCCCCAGTTTTCTCCTCCTGCTCATCTCTATCACCCTCACCCTCCCCTCTTCTTCATGTAACTCTGTGAACCACTCTGAGTGTCCCTAATGGGAGGGAATCTTTTCACCATTAACCTAGAAGTTTTATTATCAGTGCTGTATGGTTGGAGAAGTCTTAAGACTACTGAAAGAATAAGGCTGATATCCAGAGGCAGGAGAATTAAGCCCAAAACTTGAGAATACCAGAAAACTCCTGACTACATGGAACATTAAGTAATAAGAGACCATCCAAAAGCCTCCATACCTACACTGAAACCAACCACCACCCAAGAGCCAATAAGTTCCAAAGCAAGAAATACCATACAAATTCTTTAGCAACACAGGAACATAGACCTGAGCATCAACATACAGGCTGCCCAAAGTCACACCTAACACATAGACCCATCTCAAAACTCATTACTGGACCCCCAACTGAACTCCAGAGAGAAGAAATCCAGCTCGACCTACCAGAACACCGATGCAAGCTTCCCTGGCCAGGAAACATTGACAAGCTAATCGTCAAACCCAACCCCTGGGAGGAACATCCACAACAAAAAGGAAACACAGACCATCAGAATACAGAAAGGCCACCCCAAACATAGCAATCTAAACACAATGAAAAGACAGAGAAATGCCCAACAGGTAAAGGAACATGAAAAATGCCCACCAAGTCAAATAAAAGAGGAGGAGATAGGGAATCTACCTGAAAAAGAACTGAGAATAATGATAATAAAAACGATTCAATATATTGAAAGCAAAATGGAATTACCAGATAAGTAGCTCTGGAGACAAGGATTGAGAAGATTCAAGAAATGTTTAATAATGACCTAGAAGGAAGTTTAAAAGTCAATTAAAAATGAGTAATGCAATAAATGAGATCAAAAACACTCTGGAGGGAACCAAGGGTAGAATAACAGAGAGAGAAGACAGGATAAGTGAGGTAGAAGATAAAATGGTGGAAATAAATGAAGCAGAGAGGAAAAAAGAAAAAAAAATCAAAAGAAATGAGGACAACTTCAGGGACCTCTGGGACAATGAGAAACACACCAACATTTGAATCATAGGAGTCCCAGAAGAAGACAAAAAGACAGGCCATGAGAAGATACTCAAGGAGATAATAGCTGAAAATTTCCCTAAAAGGGGGAAGGAAATAGCCACCCAAATCCAAGAAACCCAGAGAGTTCCAAACAGGATAAACCCAAGGCAAAACACCCCAAGACACATATTAATCAAATTAACAAAAATCAAACACAAAGAACAAATATTAAAAGCAGCAAGGGAGAAACAATACAGGGATTATCATAAGGATAACAGCTTATCTATCAATAGAAATGCATCAGGCCAGAAGGGAATGGCAGGACATAGTTAGAATAATGATAGAGAATAAACTATAACCTAGGTTACTGTAACCAGCAAGGATCTTATTCAGATATGAAGGAGAATTCAAAAGCTTTACAGGCAACCAAAAGCTGAGAGAATTCAGCACCACCAAACAAATGCTAAAGCATCTTCTCTAGACAGGCAACAGAGAAAGGTTTTATAAATGTGAACCCAAAACAACAAAGTCAATGGCAACGGGAACATACCCATCAATAAATACCTTAAATATAAATGGATTGAATGCCCCAACCAAAAGACAAAGACTAGCTGCATGGATACAAAACCAAGACCCCTATATATGATGTCTATAAGAAACACACTTCAAAACAAGGGACTCATACAGACTAAAAGTAAAGTGCTGAAAAAAATATTTCATGCAAATGGAGACCAAAAGAAAGCAGGAGTCCCAATACTCATATCAGATAAAATAGACTTACAATAAAGGCTTTGAAAAGAGACAAAGAAGGACTCTACATAATGATCAAAGGATCAATCCAAGAAGAAGATATAACAGTTATAAATATATACACACCCAACTTAGGAGCACCGCAATATGTAAGGCAAATGATAATGAGTATGAAAGAGGAAATTAATAATAACACAATAATAGTGGGAGACTTTAATACCTCACTCACAACTGCAGGTAGAACAACTAAACAGAAAATTAACAAGAAAACACAAACTTTAAATGACACAATGGACTAGCTATACTTAATTGATATCTATAGGACATTTCACATCAAAACAGTCAAATTCACCTTTTTCTCAAGTGCACACAGAACCTTCTCCAGAATAGATCACACCCTGGGCCATAAATCTAGCCTTGTTAAAATTAAAAAAATTGAAATAATTTCAGTCATATTTTCTGATCACAGTGCAGTAAGATTAGAACTTAATTACAGGAAAAAAAATAAAATTTCAAGCATATGGAGGCTAAATAAAACACTTCTGAATAACCAACAAATCATAGAAAAAATCAAAAAATAAATCAAAATATATATAGAAATGAATGAAAATGAAAACATAACAACCCAAAACCTATGGGACTGTAAAAACAGTGCTAAGGGGAAGGTCCATAGCATTACAGGCTTGCCTCAAGAAACAAGAAAAGAGTCAAATAAAAAGCCTAACTCTACACCTAAAGCAAGTAGAGAAGGAAGAAATGAAGAACCTGAGGGTTGGTAGAAGGAAAGAAACCTTAAAAATTATGGCAGAAAGAAATGCAAAAACTAAAGAGACCATAGCAAAAATCAACAAAGTTAAAGCTGTTTTTAAAAAACAAACAAACAAAATTGACAAAAACATTAGCAAGACTCATTAAGAAACAAAAAGCTGAGAGAGGGAGTAGAACCAAATTAACAAAATTAGAAATGAAAATGGAGAGATCACAACAGACAACACTGAAATACAAAAATACAAAAATCATAAGACTACTAAGAGCAGCTCTTTGCCAATAAAATGGAAAACTTGGAAGAAATGGAAAAATTCTTAGAAATTTATAACTTTCCAAAACTGAACCAGGAAGAAATAGAAGATCTTAGGAGACCCATCACAAGCATGGAATCGAAAGTGTAATCAGAAATTTTATAGCAAATAAAAGCACAGGACAAGATGGCTTCACAACTGAATTCTACCAAAAATTTAGAGAAGAGCTAATACCTATCTTACTCAAACTCTTCCAGAAAATTGCGGAAGGTAAACTTCCAAACTCATTCTATGGGGTCACCAACACCCTAATTCCAAACCCAGACAAAGATGCCACAAAAAAAAGAAAACTACAGGCCAATATCACTGATGAACATAGATGCAAAAATCCTTAACAAAATTCTATCAAAGAGAATGAAACAACATATATAAAAAATTATACACCATGACCAAGTGGGGTTTAGACCAGGAATGCAAGGATTCTTTATTATCCAAAAATCAATCAATGTAATACACCACATTAACAAATTGAAAGATTAAAACCATATGATTATCTCAATAGATGCAGGAAAAGCCTCTGACAGAATTCAACACCCATTTATGATTAAAACTCTCCAGAAAGCAGGAATAGAAGTAACATACCTCAATATAATAAAAGCTATATATGACTAACCCACAGCAAGCTTTACCCTCAATGGTGAAAAATTGAATGCATTTCCCCTAAAATCAGGAACAAGACAAGGGTGCCCACTCTCACCACTACCATTCAACATAGTTTTGGAAGTTTTGGCCACAGCAATCAGAGCAGAAAAAGAAGGAAAAGGAATCCAGATAGGAAAAGAAGTGAAACTCTCACTGTTTGCAGATGACATGATCCTCTACATAGAAAACCCTAAAGACCTACCAGAAAATTACTGGAGCTAATCAATGAATATAGTAAAGTTGCAGGATATAAAATTAACACACAGAAATCCCTTGCATTCCTATATGCTAACAATGAGAAAACAGAAAGAGAAATTACGGAAACAATATCATTCACCATTGCAACAAAAATAATATGATACTTAGGAGTATATCGACCTAAAGAAACAAAAGACCTATACATAGAAAACTATAAAACAGTGATGAAAGAAATCAAAGAGGACACAAACAGGTGGAGAAATATAACGTGTTGATGGATTGGAAGAATCAATATTGTCAAAATGGCTATACCAGCCAAAACAAACTATAGATTCAATGCAATCCCTATCAAGCTACCAATGGCATTTTCAACAGAACTAGAACAAATAATTTTATAATTTGTATGGAAATACAAAAAAACCTCGAACAGCCAAAGAAACCTTGAGAAAGAAGAAGGTAACTGGAGGAATCAACCTGCCTGACTTCAGACTATACTACAAAGCCACAGTCATCAAGACAGTATGTACTGGCTCAAAGACAGATATATGGATCAATGGAATAGAATAGAAAGCCCAGAGATAAATCCACGAACCTATGGTCACCTTGTCTTTGACAAAGGAGGCAAGAATATACAATGGAAAAAGAGACAGCCTCTTTAACAAATGGTGCTGGGAACACTTGTCAACCACTTGTAAAAGAATGAAACTAAAACACTTTGTAACACCATTCACACAAATAAACTCAAAATGAATTAATGATCTAAATGTAAGACCAGAAACTATAAAACTCCTAGAGAAGAACATAGGCAAAACACTCTTTGACATAAATCACAGCAGCATCCTCTATGACGCACCTTCCAGAATATTGGAAATAAAAGCAAAAATAAACAAATGGGACCTAATGAAACGTAAAGATTTTGCACAACAAAGGAAACTATAAGCAAGGTGAAAAGATAGCTCTCAGATTAAGGGAAAATAAGAGCAAACAAAGCAACAGAAAAAGGATTACTCTCAAAAATATACAAGCAACTCCTGAAGCTCAATTCCAGAAAAATAAATGGCCCAATCAAAAAATGGACCAAAGAACTAAACAGACATTTCTCCAAAGAAGACACACAGATGGCTAACAAACACATGAAAAGATGCTCAACATCACTCATTATCAGAGAAATGCAAATCAAAGCCACAATGAGGTACCATTACACGCCAGTCAGGATGGCTGCTATCCAAAAATATACAAGCAATAAATTCTGGAGAGGGTGTGCAGAAAAGGGAACGCTCTTACACTGTTGGTGAAAATGCAAACTAGTACAGCTACTGTGGAAAACAGTGTGGAGATTTCTTTAAAAAACTGGAATTAGAACTGCCATATGACCCAGCAATCCCACTTCTGGGCATACACTCCAAGGAAACCAGATCTGAAAGAGACACATGCACCCCAATGTTCATGGCAGCACTGTTTATAATAGCCAGGACATGGAAGCAACCTAGATGCTCATCAGCAAATGAATGGGTAAGGAAGCTGTGGTACATATACACCATGGAATATTACTCAGCCATTAAAATGAATTCATTTGAATCAATTCTAATGAGATAGATGAAACTGGAGCCCATCATACAGAGTGAAGTAAGCCAGAAAGATAAAGATCAATGCAGTGTACTAACACATATATATGGACTGTAGAAAGATGGTAATGATAACCCTGTATGCAAAACAGAAAGAGACACAGATGTATAGAACAGACTTTTGGACTCTGTGGGAGAAGGTGAGGGCAGGACATTTTGAGAGAACAGCATTGAAACACGTATATTATCTAGGGTGAAACAGATCACCAGCCCAGGCTGGATGCATGAGACAAGTGCTCGGGTGTGATGCACTGGGAAGACGCAGAGGAATAGGGTGGAGAGGGAGATGGGAGGAGACGTAGGGATGGGGAATACATGTAAATCCGTGGCTGATTCATGTCAGTGTATGCCAAAAACCACTACAATATTGTAAAGTAATTAGCATCCAACTAATAGAAAAAAAAAAAAAAAGCTGTGGTATATATACACAATAGAATATTACTTACCCATTAGAAAGAATGCATTTGAATCAGTTCTAATGAGGTGGGTGAAACTGGAGCCTGTGATGCAGAATGAAGTAAATCAGAAATAAAGCACCAATACAGTATACTAACGCATATATATGGAATTTAAAAAGAAGGGAGGGGAGGAGCTTATATAGCAGAGAAATAGGACAGGGAGAATACTTTCTCCCCCACAAGTTCATCGAAAGAACATTTGAACGCTGAGCAAACTCCACAAAACAACTTCTGATCACTAGCAGAGGACTTCAGGAGCCCATAAAAGCAATACATTGTCTTCAAAAGGAGGTAGGACAAAATATAAAATTTAAAAAGAGAGACAAAAGAGTTAGGGATGGGGATACATCCCAGGAAGGGAGTCTTAATAGAGGAAGTCTCCAAACACCAGGAAACCCTCTCACTGGCGGGTGTGGGTGGAAGTTTTCAGATCTCAGAAGGCAACCTAACCAGGAAGAAAAATAAATAAACAAATCCCACAGATTACATTCCTAAAAGCAACTCCCAGCAGAAAAGTACTCCAGACATTCACATGCACCGCCAGCAAGTAGGGGTTAAATAGAGAGGAGCAGCCTGCATTGCTTAGGGTAAAAACAGGGCTTGAATGCCCTGAGGGCAATCTGAGGGAGCCCACATAGCATGAGAGAGAATTGACCTGTGAAAAGCCCTAACTGAAGGCACTGTTGGCGTATTTGTAGAACAAAGGAAGGACTGAGCAATTCCAGCAAAGAACTATCCGGCTGCTGCGGACCGGCCCATTCCCCACTGGAGGCAGGAGGCAGGGAGGAGGGGAAAGGTGCAAACTCGGCCCCAGAGACTGCATACCCTACCAAACTGCAAACAGGCTTCCAGTTTATAACCAAAGCCTTCTTGTGATTTTGGATGGTTGACATCTGCTGGGAGGGTTGCAACTAGAGATCAGCTACCCAGAAGAGACACAAGGTACACCAGACCATGTGTGCCTAGAAACTGAGTCTGGGACTGTGGAGGGGAGAAGTTGTGATGCACCTGAAAAGAGTGCGCTCATCAAGCTCTTGGTTGTCTGAGCAGCTCTGATGGGGAAAGCACAAAACACAGGCTCAACCAAGTCTGCACCTTTGTGGAGTACCCGAAAACCTGAACCTGAGTGCCTTGGGCCTGGGAAGTGCACGTAACTCAAGGCACGCTCCCTGAAGAGCAACCTGGCACCTGAGCAGTGTAGACAGGGAAAACCCAGTATGGCTGTAACTCTGTGAGTGTTCCCTACACACGCCAGTGATATTTGTTTAAAGAGCCCCTCCCTCCCCACAATGACTGAACAAGTGAACTTAAACCAGAGAACACCTCCACCCACTTGTGTCAGGGGGGGAATTAGACACTGTAGATACCTGCAGACAGAAGCCAAATACACAAGGGAACAGCTTTAGAAGTGATAATTGCAACAGATTAAAATCCCTATAGTTAACACTGACTACACTGGAAGGGGCTTATAGATATTGAAAAGTATAAGCTGGAAAAAGGAACTATCTGAATCTGAAACAGACCCACAGTGCCTGCAACAGCTCCAGATAAATTCCTAGGTATATTTTTACTACTAACATTTTTTGCTTTTTATTTTAAAAAATGTTGTTATTTTTATGTTTTGAAGTCCTCTATTACTCCTTATCAATATTGTTCTTAATTTTTTATTTCAAAACCCACTATAACCTTGCAAAAAAAAAAAAAGACCCTATTTTTTAAAGTGAACTTCATATATATATGTTAATTTTTTTAATATTGTATTTTTAAGAGTCTAACCCCCTACTCTAGATTTTTAATCTTTGTTTTTCAGTATTTGATATCAATTTTGGACATTTAACAATCCAGTCTTCAGCATCTGTTTTTACTCAGGAGTGTGATGATTACTCTCTCCCCCTTTTGACTCCCTCTTTTCTCCACCAGATTAGCTCTATTTCCTTCCTCCCCTTTCTCTTTGCAATCCAATTCCGTGAATCTCTGTGGGGGTTCTGGGCTGCAGAGAACACTTAGGGAACAGAGAACTGCCTAGATCTGTCTCTCTCCTCTTAAGTACCCCCTTTTCTCCTCCAGGTCACTTCTATCTCCTTCCTCCCTCTCCTCTTCTTCATGTAACTCTGTGAACCTCTCTGGGTGTAACTAATGGGGGAGAATCTTTTCACCATGAACTAGAAGTTTTATTATCATTGCTGTATGGATGGAGAAGTTTTGAGGCTACTGGAAGAATAAGGCTAATATCCAGAGGCAGGAGAATTAAGCCCAAAACCTGAGAACACCAGAAAACTCCTGACTAAATGGAACATTAAGTAATAAGAGACCATCCAAAAGCCTCCATACCTACACTGAAACCAACCACCACCCAAGAGCCAATAAGTTCCAAAGCAAGACATACCATGCAAATCTTTAGCAACACAGGAACATAGACCTGAGCATCAACATACAGGCTGCCCAAAGTCACACCTAACACATAGACCCATCTCAAAACTCATTACTGGACCCCCAACTGCACTCCAGAGAGAAGAAATCCAGCTCGACCTACCAGAACACCGATGCAAGCTTCCCTGACCAGGAAACGTTGACAAGCTAATCGTCAAACCCAACCCCTGGGAGGAACATCCACAACAAAAAGGAAACACAGACCATCAGAATACAGAAAGGCCATCCCAAGCATAGCAACCTAAACACAATGAAAAGACAGAGAAATGCCCAACAGGTAAAGGAACATGAAAAATGCCCACCAAGTCAAATAAAAGAGGAGGAGATAGGGAATCTACCTGAAAAAGAATTGAGAATAATGATAATAAAAATGATCCAATATATTGAAAGCAAAATGGAATTACCAGATAAGTAGCCTGGAGACAAGGATTGAGAAGATTCAAGAAATGTTTAATAATGACCTAGAAGAAAGTTAAAAAGTCAATTAAAAATGAATAATGCAATAAATGAGATCAAAAACACTCTGGAGGGAACCAAGGGTAGAATAACAGAGAGAGAAGACAGGATAAGTGAGGTAGAAGATAAAATGGTGGAAATAAATGAAGCAGAGAGGAAAAAAGAAAAAAAAAAATCAAAAGAAATGAGGACAACCTCAGTGACTACTGGGACAATGTGAAATGCGCCAACATTCCAATCATAGGAGCCCAAGAAGAAGAAGACAAAAAAGAAAGGCCAAATGAGAAGATACTCAAGGAGATAATAGCTGAAAATCTCCCTAAAATGGGGAAGGAAATAGCCACCCAAGTCCAAGAAACCCAGAGAGTTCCAAACAGGATAAACCCAAGGCAAAACACCCCAAGACACATATTAATCAAATTAACAAAAATCAAATGCAAAGAACAAATATTAGAAGCAGCAAGGGAGAAACAACAAATAACACACAAAGGGATTCCCATAAGGATAACAGCTTATCTATCAATAGGAACCCATCAGGACAGAAGGGAATGGCAGGACATACTTAGCATAATTATAGAGAATAACCTACAACCTAGATTACTGTAACCAGCAAGGATCTCATTCAGATATGAAGGAGAATTCAAAAGCTTTATAGACAACCAAAAGCTGAGAGAATTCAGCACCACCAAAACAGCTCTTCAAGAAATGCTAAAACATCTTTCCTAGACAGGCAACATGGAAAGGTTGTATAAACACGAACCCAAAACAACAAAGTCAATGGCAACGGGAACATACCTATCAATAATTACCTTACATGTAAATAGGTTGAATGCCCCAAGTAAAAGACAAAGACTGGCTGAATGGATACAAAACCAATACCCCTATAAATGCTGTCTACCGGAGACCCACCTCAAAACAAGGGATACATACAGACTGAAAGTGAATGGCTGGAAAAAAATATTTTACGCAAACGGAGACCAAAAGAAAGTGGGTGTCCCAATACTCCTATCACATAAAATAGACTTATAATAAAGGCTGTGAAGAGAGACAAAGAACACTACATAATGCTCAAAGGATCAACCCAAGAAGAAGATATAACAATTATAAATATATAGGCATCCAACATAGGAGTATCACAATTTGTAAGACAAATGCTAAAGAGTATGAAAGAGGAAATTAACAATAAGCATGATAATAGTGGGATACTTTAATGTCCCATTCACACCTATGAATAGATAAATTAAATAGAAAGTTAACAAGGAAACACAAACTTTAAATGACACAATGGACCAGCTAGACCTAATTGATATCTAAAGGACATTTCACCCCAAAACAATCAATTTCACCTTTTTCTCAAGTGCACACAGAACCTTCTTCAGAATAGATCACACTCTGCACGATAAATCTAGCCTTGGTAAATTCAAAAATTGAAATCACTCCAGTCATCTTAATGACTACAATGCAGTAAGATTAGATCTCAATTACAGGAAAAAAATATTAAAAATTCAAACATATGGAGGCTAAATAACATGCTTCTGAATAACCAACAAATCATAGAAGAAATCAAAAGAGAAATCAAAATATGCACAGAAACGAATGAAAATGAAAACACACAGCCCAAAACCTATGGGACACTGTAAAAGCAGTGTTAGGGGAAGATTCATAGCATTACAGTCTTATCTCAAGAAACAAGAAAAAAGTCAAATAAATAACCTAACTCTACAACTAAAGCAACTAGAGAAGGAAGAAATGAAGAACACCAGGGTTAGTAGAAGGAAAGAAATCTTAAAAATTAGGACAGAAATAAATGCAAAAATAACAAAACAGACCATAGCAAAATTCAATAAAGATAAAAGTGTTTTTTTTTTTAAGATAATATTGACAAACTGTTAACCAGACTCACTAAAAAACAAAGGGAGAAGAACCAAATCAACAAAATTAGAAATGAAAATGGAGAGATCACAACAGACAACACTGAAATACAAAGGATCAAAAGAGACTACTACCAGCAGCTATATGGCAATAAAATGGACAACTTGGAAGAAATGGACAAATTCTTAGAAATGTATAACTTTCCAAAACTGAACCAAAAAGAAATAGAAGATCTTAACAAATGCATCACAAGCATGGAAATAGAAACTGTAATCGGAAATCTTCCAGCAAACAAAAGCCCAGGACCAGATGGCTTACAACTGAATTCTACCAAAAATTTAGAGAAGAGCTAATGCATATCTTACTCAAACTCTTCCATAAATTTGCAGAAGGTAAACTCCCAAACTTATTCTATGAGGTCACCATCACCCTAATACCAAAGCCAGACAAAGATGTCACAAAAAAAAAGAAAACTACCAGCCAATATCAATGATGAACATAAATGAAAATATTCTTAACAAAATTCTAGCAAACACAATACAAAAATATATTAAAACTATCATACATCTGCCCAAGTGGGCTTTATCCCAGAGATGCAAGAATTCTTCAATATCAACAAATCACTCAACATAATACACCACATTAACAAATTTAAATATGAAAACCATATGATTATCTCAATAGATGCAGAAAAAGCCTTTGACAAAATTCAACATCCATTTGTCATAAAACCCTCCTGAAAGCAGGAATAGAACGAACTCACCTCAACACAATAAAAGCTATATATGACAAACTCACAGCAAGCATTATCCTCAGTGGTGAAACATTGAAAGCATCTCCCCTAAAGTCAGGAACAAGACAAGGGTGACCACTAATCACTACTATTCAACATACTTTTGGAAGTTTTGGCCACAGTGATCAAAGCAGAAAAGGAAATAAAAGGTATCCAGATAGGAAAAGAGTTAAAACTGTCACTGTTTGCAGATGACATGATCCTCTACATAGAAAACCCTAAAGAAAAAAAAAATGAAGAAGAAAGAAAGAAAACCCTGACTACTCTACCAAAAAAGCTGCAGTATATACAATTAACACACAGAAATCCCTTGCATTCCTATTAACTAATAATGAGAACACAGAAAGAGAAATTAAGGAAACAATACCATTCACCATTGCAACAAAAAGAATAAAATACTTAGGAGTATATCTACCTAAAGAAACAAAAGACCTATACATAGAAAACTATAAAACACTGATGAAAGAAATCAAAGAGAACACAAACAGATGGAGAAATATACCATGTTGATGGATTGGAAGAGTCAATATTGTGAAAATGAATATACGACCCAAAGCAATCTATGGATTTAAAGCAATCCCTATCAAGCTACCAACGGTATTCTTCATAGAAATAGAGTAAATAATTTCACAATTGGCATGGAAAAAAAGAAAACAAAACAAACAACAACAACAAAAACAAAAACAAAAACTCTTGAATAGCCAAAGCAATCTTGAGAAAGAAGAATGGAACTGGAAGAATCAACCTGTCTGACTTCAGACTATACTACAAAGCCACAGTCATCAAGACAGTATGTTACTGGCACAAAGACAGACATATAAATCAATGGAACAAAATAGAAAGCCAGAGATAAATCTACATACCTATGGACACCTTATCTTCAACAAAGGAGGCAAGAATATACAATAGAAATAAGAGAACCTCTTTAACAAGTGGTACTGGGAAAACTGGTCAACCACTTGTAAAAGAATGAAACTAGAACACTTTCTAACACCATACACAAAAATAAACTCAAAATGGATTAAAGATCTAAATGTAAGACCAGAAACTATAAAACTCCTACAGGAGAACATAGGCAAAACCCTCTCTGACATAAACCACAGCAGGATCCTCTATGACCCACCTTCCAGATTATTGGAAATAAAAGCAAAAATAAACAAATGGGACCTAATGAAACTTAAAGATTTTGCACAACAAAGGAAACTATAAGTAAGGTGAAAAGACAGCCCTCAGATTGAGAGAAAATAATAGCAAATGAAGCAACAGACAAAGGATTAATCTCAAAATTATACAAGCAAATCCTGCAGGTCAATTCCATAAAAATAAATGACCCAATCAAAAAATGGGCCAAAGAACCAAACAGACATTTCTCCAAAGAAGACACACAAATGGCTAACAAACACATGAAAAGATGCTCAACATCACTCATTACAGAGAAATGCAAATCAAAGCCACAATGAGGTACCATTACATGCCAGTCAGTATGGCTGCTATGCAAAAGTCTACAAGCAATAAATGCTGGAGAGTGTGCAGAAAAGGGAACGCTCTTACTGTTGGTGGGAATGCAAACTTACTGTTGGTGGTAGTACAGCTGCTGCGGAGAACAGTGTGAAGATTCCTTAAAAACAAAGAAAGAGAACTGCCATATGAACCAGCAATCAACATCAGGAATGCCACAGCTGCTCAGCTTATACTCTGGAATACACAACCTGCCGCTACTGAACTTGCATTCCAGAGATTTGTTACACAGTTACCGAGAATGTGCTCTCAACTTGGCATACACTAAATACTGAGTCCTCATTCGAGGTCAAGTGTGTTACTTCCTAGCTTGAATTCTGAAGCATGCATCTCACCACCACAGAGCCAGTGCTCTAGAGGACATGTGTCACAACTACTTAGCTGACACACTATACCACAAGTTACGCTGCACTCTGAAGATCTGAACTTGCACTCTGAAGACCTCGACTCACCATCAGTGAACCCATAGTCTGAAACTTCATTTCAGTTCAGTCACTCAGTCCTGTCCAACACTTTGCAACCCCATGGGCTGTAGCACACCAGGCTTCCCTACTCATCATCAACTCTTAGAGATTGCTCAAACTCATATCCACTGAGTCTGTGATGTCATCCAACCGTCTCATTCTCTGTTGTCCCCTTCTCCTGCCTTCAATCTTTCACAGGGTCAGGGTCTTTTCCAACGAGTCAGTTTTTATATCATGTATATAAAGTATTGGAATTACTGAGTTTGTACATTAATGAACATGTGCTACATCTCTTGATATTGCACTCTAGAGCATGACTCAAGAATACTGAGAACATGCTCTGGAGCAGATGTGTCACAACTTGAGAACATACTTTATAGCACAAGTGCCACATCACAGAGATTGCACTCTAAACCATTACCGAACTACCGAACCAGTGTTGTAGAGCAGACATGCTGTGACTACAGAGCTGGAACTCAAGCATGTATTCTACCACTGAACCTGAGTTTTCAACCACTCAGTGCAACTACTGAGTTTGTGCTCTGCAGCACGTGATCTGGCTCTGCAGTGCTTTCACTTTAGAGCATGTGTGATGCAATTAACTCAATGACACTCAGAAGATGCATCCAACCACTACTGATCCTATATTTTAGAGCACACACTCATAAATATTGACACTGTACCCTGTAACAGAACTGTCAAAACTGACCGGTTTTCATTCTGGAGCATATGCCCTTCCCTGTGGCATTTGCCTTGTAGAGCAAGTATTCTGCAGCTACTAAGCCTGTACTCTAAACCTGGCATACAGCAAATCCTGCCCTTCACCTCTGGAGCATGTGTCTTGCCACTATAAATCCATGCTTAGATCATGTTTGCTGTAACCTCTGCACTTGCCTTCAGAAGCATATATGATGCCACATTTCAGAGTATATATATATATATATATATATA
>SNSB01091616.1:609134-638867 GCA_012922965.1 Capreolus pygargus
ATATATATATATATATATATATATATATATATATATATGTATGAATGCTGAATCTGTGTTCTAAAAGCACTTTTGCTGCAATTAGTGAGCCTGCACTCTAGACTCTGTGTTCCACAACTACTTAGTTTTACCCTGGAGGGTTCAGCTAACCACTACTGTATTGAGTCTAAAGCATGAATGCCACAACTGAGCTTGTACTTTGGAGCACACAAGGGACCAAACATCACCTGACTTTAAGCAGATGTGTTGCAAGTAATCATCCCACTCTCTACAATGTATGTTCACAATCACTCTTCTTGTATTCAGGAGCACTCTTCTGTCACTACTCAGACTGTGCTCCAGAACACACATGCTGTCACTTCTGAGCTTTCCCAGTAGAGCATACATAGCATGACTATTGAAAGAATAGTTTAAACATCTTTGCCAGTACTAGTGAGTTTCCAGTTTGAAGAATCTATTGAGCTCAGACTCAGCACACGTGCTACAACTTGTGGTCCTGTATCTAGACTAAGCATCTGCAAGTACTGTCCTTGCACTCTGGAGCATAGCTCTACTACTGCATTGGTGTCAAAATTATTGAACTAATCCTCCATAGTATGTGTCCCACAAGTGCTGAAATGGCTCTCTGAAGTACTTTTCTTACTGCTGATACAACTGAGCTCATGCTTAAGAACATTCATACTTCATCTACTGAGATTTCACTCTGGAGGATGTGTCTCACCATCACTGAACTCACATTCTAGAACATTGTCCTACCACTGCAGACCCATGATCTAGAGAAGGCATATCACATGTACTGAGCCCATGCATTAGAGGACATTATCCAAATCTCCTGAGCTTGCACTCTAGAGCATGTCTCCTATGATTACTTAGCCTTCACTATGGAGCAGACATGCCACAGTGAATAAGCTTGCACTCCAGAGCACTCATTTAACCACTACTGTGTCTGTACTTTAGAGCGGATATTCTGCAACTACTCAGCTGATGCTTGAAAGATATCCACAACAATTCAGTGTGCCTTATACAGCACAATTCCTACCACTACTGAACCCTTGTTCTACAATAAGAATGCCAAAACTACTCAGTTTAGCTTTCACTCGGCTTTATGTGTTCCCCTACTACACTTCCAGTGCACTAGAGACTTTGTGCCAACTACTGAGCTTGCACTCTGGCATGTTGCACCACAGTTACACCACAACTGAGATTGCACTTAAGAGCTTATGTTCTGCCCACATCTGAGTTCTCAGTGTAGATCAGAAGAGTCACAACTGCTCAGCTTCTATTCTGGAAAAAGTGACCTTCCACTATTGAAATTACAGTCTTGAACAATTATTCCACAACTTCTCAGTGTGCTCTGTGAACCAGTCATACCCCAAATACTGACCTTTCCCTCTGTTTCATGTGTCTTGGCACTACTAAGTCCCTGCTATAGATCAGCTGTGCTGCAACCACTGACTTTGCATTCAAGAACCTGTCTGGACAACTTTTGTAGCACACATACTGCCACAAGTGTTTCTGTGATGTGTACTTATTGTGCCATAACTACTGAGCCTGCTTGAGAATATGTGTGTCAGGATACTGGAGAATGCATTTCACACTACTGAATTCTGGCTGTAAATTACACATGAGAAAATTACTGAGCTTGAACTCTGCAGGACACGTTTCACCACAACTTATTCCAACTCTAAGCAGATGTGTTGCAAATAATCAGTTCCCTTTCTACAGTATTCATTCATCACCACTATTCTTACATTCAGTAGCATACATTCAGTAGCCACTATTCAAACTGTACTTTATAAAACAGATGCTACAACTAATGGCATTGCAGGGTGGAGCACACATCCCACTACTACTGAGCTAGTAATCTAGACCAAGTGTGTCATACTGTAAGTGTCTACATACTGAGCTTGCAATATGTAGAGTCTATGATTTGACTACTGAGCACACTGTGCACATGTGCTGCAACTGGTGAGAATCTATGTAGAGTAAGCATCTTAAATTACTACTCTTGCATTCTGGTGCATGCTATACTTCTTTATTGAAACTGAAGTATAGAACACATGTTCTACAATTAGTGTGAACAGAGGACCATATGTCTCACAAAACACAACTTGCACTCTAGAGGTGGAATGTCATGACTACTGGAATTAAATTTTTAATTTTACATTCTGCTACTATGAGCAGCTGCTCTAGAGCAGGCCTTCTGTATTAATGATCTGCTTTTTTATATCAACATCCAAAAACTATTGATCTGACATTCTGGAACATGCATGCCAAAATTTTTGAGCTTATCTTTGTATTATCAGGTTAAGCTGACAAATAAGTTTCAGGTTCACCCACCTCATTAGAACTGGCTAAAACGTGTTCCATTTCAAAACTGAGTAGGATTTCTTGTGTATATGTACCACAATTATAGTGCAAGCTAATTAACTGTGAAACACATTTTTCTTTCAGTTCTGGTTTCCTCAGGGTGTATTCCCAGCAACGGAATTTCTGGATCATATGGCAGTTCCATTCCCAGTTGATCAAGAAGTCTCCACACTCTTCCCCATAGTGGCTGTAACAGTTTGCCACTATCACTGTAAAAGGGATTTCTTTTATCCACACCCCTCTCCAGCGTTTAGTTTATGTAGACTTTTTTATGATAGCCATACTGACCTTCATGAGACAATACCTATTTTTGTTTTATTGGCATTTATCTAATAATGAGTAATGTTGAGCATCTTTTCATGGGTTTATTAGCCATCTTTATGTCTTTGAAGAAATTTCTGTTTAGGTCTTTTGCCCATTTTTTAATTAGGTTGTTGGTTTTTCTGATATATAACTTCATGAGCTGCCTATATATTTTGGAGATAAATTCTTTATCACTTTGCTATTATTTTCTCTCATTCTGAGGGCTCTCTCTTCACCTTGTTGAGAACCCTTCATTGTGAAAAACTTTTACATTTAATTATGTCCTTTTTGCTAATTTTTATTTCCGTTATTCTGGGAGTTAAGTCATATATGATCTTGCCATGATTTATGTCAGAGATATATCCTCTAAGAGTTCTATAGCTTGTGCTCTTACATTTAGGTTTTTATCCATTTTGAGTTCATTTTGAGTTTATCTTTGTGTCTAGTGTGAGAAAGTGTTCTAGTTTCATTATTTGAACACACAGATTTCCTAGCACTAACTCGTTGAAGAATGTCTTTGCTCCATCGCACATATTTGTCTCCTTTATCGAAGAAAAGGTGTCTGTAGGTGTGTGTATTTACCTCTGGACTATTCTTTCCATTGCTCTACATTTATGTATTTGTGTTAGTACCATACCATCTTGATGACTGTAGCTTTGCAGTATAGTTTGAAGTCAGGAATGTTGATTCTTCCAGTTCCATTCATCTTTCTGAAGAATGTTTTGGCTACTCAGGGTCTTTTGTTTCCGTTTGCTGTTTTTCACTCACTCAATTGTTTCAGGTTCTGCAACTCCATAGACTGAAGAGCAATAGGCTTTCCTGTCCTTCACAACACCCCAGAACTTGATCAAACTCATGACCATTGAATTGGTGATGCCATCCAACCATCTTATCCTCCATCTTGCCTTTCTCCTCCTGCCTTCAATCTTTCCCAAAATCAGGATTTTTTTTTTTTTTTTTAATGAGTCTGGTCTCTGAATCAGGTGGCCAAAATATTGGAGCTTCAGCTTTAGCATCAGTCTTTCCAATGACTATTCAGGTTGACTTCTTTTAAGATTGGCTGATTTTATCTTCTTTGATCACAAGAGACTCTCAAGTCTTCTCCAACTCTATAGTTCAAAAGCATCAGTTTTTTAGTGCTCAGCTTTCTTTGTGTCCCAAATCTCACATCCACAAAGGACTACTGGAAAAAAAACATAGCAGTGACTAGATGGACCTTTGTTGATAAAATAATATTTATGCTTTTTAATATGCTCTTTAGGTTTGTCATAGCTTTTCTTCCAAGGAACAAGCATCTTTTAATTCCACGACAGTCATCACCATCTGCAATAATTTTGGAACCGAAGAAAATAAAGTCTACCATGGTTTCCATACCTATTAGGCATGGAGTAATGGGGCCAGATGTTATGATCTTCATTTTTTGAGTGTTGAATTTTAAGCTAGCTTTTTCTCTCCTCTTTCATCTTCTTCAAGAGGCTCTTTAGCTCCTCTTTGCTTTCTGCCATCAGGGTGGTGTCATCTGCATGACTGAGGTTATTGATATTTCTCTTGGCAATCTTGATTCCAGCTTGTTCTACATCCAACCTGGCATTTTGCATGATGTAATCTGCATATAAGTTAAATGAGCATGGTGATAAATACAGCCTTGACATTCTCCTTTCCCAATTTTGAATCAGTCTGTTGTTCCATCCCTGGTTCTTACCATTGCTTCTTGATTGGCATGCAGTTTTCTCAGGTGCTGCATAAGATGACCTGTTATTTCTATTTCTTAAAAAAATTTCCACAGTTTGTTATGACCCACATAGTCAAAAGCTTTAGCATAGTCAATGAAGCAGAAGAAAACTTTTCCCTGGAATTCTCATGCTTTCTCTATGATCCAGAAGATGCTGGCAATTTGATCTTGGTTCGTCTGCCTTTTCTAAATCCAGCTTGGACATCTGAAAGTTCTCTGTTCATATATTTTTGAAGACTAGCTTGGAGAAATTTGTACAGTACTTTTCTACCATGTGAGATGAGTGCAATTGTGCTATAGCTTGAACATTCCTCAGCAATGACTTTCCTTGGGATTGAAATAAACAGAGACCTTTTCCAGCCCGGTGGCTGATGCTGAGCTATCCAAGTTTCTGGCATATTGAGTGCAGCACTTTAACAACACAATATTTTTGGATTTGAAATATGCAAATGTCTTTCTTTTATAAAAGTTTTGTAGTATCCACATAGAGATCTTTGTCTCTGTAGGTAAATTTGTTCCTAAGTATTTTTTTTTTTTTTCATTTCAGTGGTGAATGGAATTGTTTCCTTATTTCTCTTTCTGAAGTTTCATTGTTAGGTTTAGGAATGCAAAAGATTTGTGTGTATTAATTTTATATCCTGCATCTTTACCATACTCATTGATTGGCTCTAGCAATTTTCTTGTGGCATCTTAAGATTTTCTACGTAGAGGATCATATCTGCAACAGAGTTTTAATTCTTATTTTCCAACCTGGATTCCTTTTATTGCCTTTCCTTCTATGATTCTGGCTAGGGAATCTAAAACTATGTTAAGTAGTAATGGTGAGAGTTGGTACCCTTGTCTTCTGAATTTAGACGAAAAGCTTTCAATTTTTTTACCACTCACAATCATGTTTGAAATACATAGCTTTTTTTTTTTTTTTTTTTTTTTTTAGGTATGTTTCTTCTGTACTTATATTCTGGAGAGTTTTGTAGTAAATATATTTTGAATTCTATCAAAGGCTTTCACTGTATCTAGGAGAATGACATGCGGTTTTTATCATTCAAATTTTTAATATGGCATATGACATTGATTTGCAAAGATTGAAGAACTCTTCCTTTAAAAAAAAAAAACTAGTTGATCATAATGCTCAGTTCATTTCACTCTCTCAGTTGTGTCCGACTTTTTGTGACCCCATGAACCGCAGTACACCAGGCCTCTCTGTCCATCACCAACTCCTGGAGTTTACACAAATCCATGTCCATTGTGTCAGTGATGCCATCCAAGCAACTCACCCTCTGTCGTCTCCTTCTCCTCCTGCCCCCAACACCTCCCAGCATCAGGGTCTTTTCCAATGAGTCAACTCTTTGCATGAGGTGGCCAAACCATTGGGGTTTCAGCTTCAGCATCAGTCCCTCCAATGAACACCCACGATCGATTTCCTTTAGGATGGACTTGTTGGATCTCCTTGCAGGCCAAGGGACTCTCAAGAGTCTTCTCCAACACCACAGTTCAAAAGCATCAATTCTTCTGTGTTCAGCTTTCTTTACAGTCCAACTCTCACATCTATACATGACTACTGGAAAAAACATAGCATGACTAGACGAACCTTTGTTGGCAAAGTAATGCCTCTGTTTTTTTTTTTTTTTTTTAATTTTTAGTGAATTTTGTCATACATTGAAATGAAACGGCCTTGAGTTTACATGTCTTCCCCATCCCGATCCCCCCTCCCACCTCCCTCTCCACCCGCTCCCTCCAGGTCCTCCCAGAGCACCAGGTCCGAGCGCTTGTCTCATGCATCCAACCTGGGCTGGTGATCTGTTTCACCCTTGATAGTATACATGTTTCGATGCTGTTCTCTTGAAACATCCCACCCTCGTCTTCTCCCACAGAGTCTAAATGACTGTTCTATAAATCTGTGTCTCTTTTTCTGTTCTGCATATAGCATCTTTAACATCTTTCTAAATTCCATATATATGTGTTAGTATATTGTAATGGTCTTTATCTTTCTGGCTTACTTCACTCTGTATAATGGGCTCCAGTTTCATCCATAATGCCTCTGTTTTTTGTTTGTTGGTTTGGTTTTCCTTTTCTATTTTATTTATTTTTACTTTACAATATTGTATTGGTTTTGCAAAACATTGACATGAATCCACCATGGGTATACATGTGTTCTCCATCCTGAACCCCTGTACCACCTCCCTCCCCATCTAATCTCTCTGGGTTATCCCAGTGCACAAACTCCAAGCACCTTGTTTCATACATTGAACCTGGACTAGCTATTCATTTCACATATGATAATTTACATGTTTCAATGCCATTCTCCCATATAATCCCACCCTCGCCCTCCACCACAGAGTCCAGAAGACTGTTATATGCATCTGTGTCTCTTTTTCTGTCTCACATATAGGCTTACCATTACCATCTTTCTAAATTCCATATATTTGAATTAGTATACTGTATTGGTGTTTTTCTTTCTGGCTTACTTCACTCTGTACAATAGGCTCCAGTTTCACCCACCTCATTAGAACAGATTCAATGTATTCTTTTTAATGGCTGAGTAATATTCCATTGCGAACATGTACCATGGCTTTCTTACCCATTCGTCTGCTGATGGACATCTACGTTGTTTCTGTGTCCTGGCTGTTATAATCAGTGCTGCAAAGAACATTGGGGTACATGTGTTTCTTTCAGTTCTGGTTTCCTTGGAACATGTGCCTAGCAGGGGAATTCTGGGTCATATGGCAGTACTATTACCAGTTTTTAAAGGAATCTCCACACTGTCTCCATACTGGCTGTACTCGTGTGCATTTCCACCAACAGTGTAAGAGTGTTCCCTGTTCTCCACACATTCTCCAGCATTAATTGCTTGTAGACTTTTGGGTAGCAGCCATTCTGACTGGCGTGAAATGGTACCTCATTGTGGTTTTCATTTGCATTTCTCTGATAATGAGTGATCTTGAGCTTCTTTTCATGTGTTAGCCATTTCTAGTCCATTTTTGGAACAATGTTTAGTTCTTTGGCCAATATTTTTTTTCCATTTATTTTTATTAGTTGGAGGCTAATTACTTTACAGTATTGTAGTGGTTTTTGTCATACATTGACATGAATCAGCCATGGATTTACATGTATTCCCCATCCTGATCTCCCCTCCCACCTCCCTCTCCACCTTATCCCTCTGGGTCTTCCCAGTGCACCAGGCCTGAGCACTTGTCTCATGCATCCAGCCTGGGCTGGTGATCTGTTTCACCCTTGAAAATATACATGTTTCAATGCTATTCTCTTGAACCATCACACCCTTGACTTCTCCTACAGTGTCCAAAAGTCTCTTCTGTACATCTGTGTGTCTTCTTCTGTTTTGCATATAAGGTTATCGTTACCATCTTTCTAAATTCCATATATATGCATTAGCATACTGTGTTGGTCTTTATCTTTTTGGCTTACTTCACTCTGTATAATGGACTCCTGTTTCACCCATCTCATTAGAACTGATTCAAATGAATTCCTTTTAATGGTTGAGTAATATTCCATGGTGTATATGTACCACAGCTTCCTTATCTATTCGTCTGCTGATGGGCATCTAGGTTGCTTCCATGTCCTGGCTATTATAAACAGTGCTGCAATGAATGTTGGGGTACACGTGTCTCTTTCAGATCTGGTTTCTTTATAGTGTAGGCCCAGAAATAGGATTGCTGGGTCATATGGCAGTTCTAATTCCAATTTTTTAAAGAAATCTCCACGCTGTTCTCCACAGCAGCTATACTAGTTTTCATTCCCACCAACAGTGTAAGAGGGTTCCCTTTTCTGCACACCCTCTCCAGCATTTATTGCTTGTATACTTTTGGGTAGCAGCCATTCTGACTGGTGTGTAATGGTATTCATTGTGGCTTTGATTTGCGTTTCTCTGATAATGAGTGATGTTGAGCATCTTTTTATGTGTTTGTTAGCCATCTGTGTATCTTCTTTGGAGAAATGTCTGTTTAGTTCTTTGACCCATTTTTTGATTGGGTCATTTATTTTTCTGGAATTGAGCTGCAGGATTTGCTTGTATAATTTTGAGATTAATCCTTTGTCCGTTGCTTCATTTGCTATTACTTTCTCCCAATCTGAGGGCTGTCTTTTCACCTTGCTTGTAGTTTCCTTTGTTGTGCAAAAGTGTTTTAAGTTTCATTAGGTCCCATTTGTTTCTTTTTGCTTTTATTTCCAATATTCTGGGAGGTGGGTCATAGAGGATCCCGCTGTGATTTATGTCAGTGTGTGTTTTGCCTATGTTCTGCTCTAGGAGTTTTATATTTTCTGGTCTTACATTTAGATCATTAATCCATTTTGAGTTTATTTGTGTGTATGGTGTTACAAAGTGCTTTAGTTTCATTCTTTTACAAAAGGTTGACAAGTGTTCCCAGCACCATTTGTTAAAGAGGTTGTCTTATTTCTATTGAATATTCTTGCCTCCTTTGTCAAAGACAACATGACCATAGATTCGTGGATTTATCTCTGGGCTTTCTATTCTGTTCCATTGATCTATATTTCTGTCTTTGTGCCAGTAACATACTGTCTTGATGACTGTGGCTTTGTAGTATAGTCTAAAGTCAGGCAGGTTGATTCCTCCAGTTCCTTTCTTCTTTCTTAAGATTATTTTGGCTATATGAGGTTTTAAGTATTTCCATACAAATTGTGAAATTACTTGTTCTAGTTCTGTGAAAAATACCGTTGGTAGCTTGCTAGGCATTGAATTGAATCTATAGTTTGCTTTGGGTAGTATAGCCATTTTGACAATATTGATTCTTCCAATCCATCAACATGTTATATTTCTCCATCTGTTTGTGTCCTCTTTGATTTCTTTCATCAGTGTTTTATAGTTTTCTATGTATAGGTCTTTTGTTTCTTTAGGTAGATATACTCCTAAGTATTTTATTCTTTTTGTTGCAATGGTGAATGATATTGTTTCCTTAATTTCTCTTTCTGTTTTCTCATTGTTAGTGTATAGGAATGCAAGGGATTTCTGTGTGTTAATTTTATATCCTGCAAATTTACTATATTTGTTGATTAGCTCCAGTAATTTTCTGGTAGAGTCTTTAGGGTTTTCTATGTAGAGGATTATGTCATCGGCAAACAGTGAGAGTTTCACTTCTTCTTTTCCTATCTGGATTCCTTTTACTTCTTTTTCTGCCCTGATTGCTGTGGCCAACACTTCCAAAACTATGTTGAATAGTAGTGGTGAGAGTGGGCACCCTTGTCTTGTTCCTGATTTTAGGGGAAATGCTTTCAATTTTTCACCATTGAGGGTAATGCTTGCTGTGGGTTTGTCATATGTAGCTTTTATTATGTTGATGTATGTTCCTTCTATTCCTGCTTTCTGGAGAGTTTTAATCATAAATGGATGTTTAATTTTCTCAAAGTCTGTTTCTGCATCTATTGAGATAATCATATGGTTTTTATCTTTCAATTTCTTAATGTAGTGTATTATGTTGATTGATGAAATTTAAAGGATCCTTGCATTCCTGAGAGAAAGCCCAGTTGGTCATAATATATGTTTTTTTTATATATGTTGTTTCATTCTGTTTGTTAGAATTTTGTTAAGGATTTTTGCATCTATATTCATCAGTGATATTGGCCTGTTGTTTTCTTTTTTTGTGGCATCTTTGTCTGATTTTGGAATTAGGGTGATGGTGGCCTTATAGAATGAGTTTGGAAGTTTACCTTCTTTGCACTTTTCTGGAAGAGTTTGAGTAAGATCAGCATTACCTCTTCTCTAAATTTTTGGTAGAATTCAGCTGTGAAGCCGTCTGGTCCTGGGCTTTTGTTTGCTGGAAGATTTCTGATTACAGTTTCTATTTCCGTGATTGTGATGGGTATGTTAAGATCTTCTATTTCTTTCTCGTTCAGTTTTGGAAAGTTATACATTTCTAAGAGTTTGTCCATTTCATCCAAGCTGTCCATTTTATTGGCATAGAACTGCTGGTAGTAGTCTGGTGTGATCCTTTGTATTTCAGTATTGTCTGTGGTTATCTCTCCATTTTCATTTCTAATTTTGTTAATTTGGCTCTTCTCTCTTTGTTTCTTAATGAGTCTTGCTAATGTTTTGTCAATTTTGTTAATATTTTTCAAGAAACCAGCTTTTAACTTTGTTGATTTTTAGCTATGGTCTCTTTTAGTTCAATATTCTTTGCATCACTATATATAACAGCCAGAACATGGAAGCAACCTAGGTGCCTATCAGCAAACAAATGGATAAGGAAGCTGTGGTACATATACACGATGGAATATTACTCAACCATTAAAAGGAGTTCATTTGAATCAGTTCTAATTAGATGGATGAAACTGGAGCCCATTACACAGAGTGAAGTAAGCCAGAAAGATAAAGACCAATACAGTATACTAACACATACATATGGAATTTAGAAAGATGGTAATGCTAACCCTATATGCAAAACAGAAAAAGAGACAGAGATGTACAGAACAGACTTTTGGACTCTGTGGGAGAAGGCAAGGGTGGGATTTTTCAAGAGAACAGCATTGAAACATGTATATTATTTATTGTGAAACAGATCACCAGCCCAGGCTGGATGCATGAGACAAGTGCTCAGGCCTGGTGCACTGGGAAGACCCTGAGGAATCAGATTGAGAGGCAGGTGGGAGGGGGGATCCGGATGGGGAATACATATAAATCCATGGCTGATTCATGTCAATGTGTGGCAAAAACCCTACAATATTGTAAAGTAATTAGTTTCCAACTAATAAAAATAAATGAAAAAAAAAAAAAAACTCAACATTCAAAAAACTAAGATCATGGCATCTGGTCCTATCACTTCATGAAAAATAGATGTGGAAACAATGGAAATAGTGACAGACTTTATTTTCTTGGGCTCCAAAATCACTGCAGACTGTTACTGCAGTCATAAAATTAAAAGATACTTGCTTCTTGGAAGAAAAGCTATGACTAACATAGACAGCATATTAAAAAGCAGAGGCATTACCTGCTGACAAAGGTCTGTCTAATCAAAACTACAGTTTTTCCAGTAGTCATATATGGATGTGAGAGTTGGACTATAAAGAAAGAAATGATGCTTTTGAATTGTGTTGTTGAAGAATACTCTTGAGAGGTCCTTGAGGACTGCAAATAGATCAAATCAGTCAAACCTAAAGGAAGTCACTCCTAAATATTAATTGGGAGGACTGATGCTGAAACACCAATACTTTGGCCACCTGATGAGAAGAACTGTCTCACTGGAAAAGACCCTGCTTCTGGGAAAGATTGAAGGCAGGAGGAGAAGGGGATGACAGAGAATGAGATGGTTGAATGTCATCACCACCTTGGTGGACATGAGTTTGAGAAAGCTCTTTGAGTTGATGATGGACAGGGAAGTCTGGTGTGCTGCAGTCCATGGGGTTGCAAAGAGTCAAACATGATTGATCGACTGAACTGAAATAATTGAGTGGATAACCAGAAATCATAACATTCCTAGAAGAAAATGTAAGCAGTAAATACCTTAACATTGGTCAGGAAGATGATGGTTTATATTTGACACAAAGCAAAGGCACAAAAGCAAAAATATGTGGAATCACATCAAACTAAAAAATATCCATGCAGGAAAATGAAAGGTAGCCTATGGAATGGGCAAAAACATTTGCAAACTATTTTTTTTAATGGTTAATATGCAGAATATTCAAGGAACTCCTACTACAAAATAGCTAAATTAAACATTCTGGTTAAAAAATGATCAGAGTAGCTGATGACATTTTTTTGAAGAAGACAGACAGATGAGCAGCAGACACATGAGAAAAATGTTCAACATTGCTGATTAGCAGGAAAACGCAAGTCCAACTTACAATGAGACATCACCTCACACTATCAGAATACTATCATTTAAAAGACAACAAATAACAAATGTTGGTGAGGATATGGAGAAACAGTCCACTTGTGTACTCTTGGTGGGAATGTCAATTGGTGTGGCTACTCTAGAAAACAGTATGGTTGTTCCTCAAAACTTAAAAATACAACTATTATATCCAGCAATCCCACAACTTAAAAATACAATTATTATATCCAGCAATCCCACTTATAGGTTATATATACAAAACAAATAACAATAAGATGGAAAATATACCTGCACTGCTATGTCCCTTGAAACACTATTCACAATAGCCAAGTATGGGAATAACCGAAACATCCATCAAGAGATGAATGGATAAAGAAGATGTGATATATTTGCAGCTACGTGGATGGGCCTATAGATTATCATACTAAGAGAAGTTAAGTTTTGAAGAGAAAGACAGATACCATATGATATCACTTCTATGTGGACTCTAATATATAACACAAATGAATTTATCTAGGAAAGAGAAGCTGAGTCACAGACATTGGGAGTCTTGACAGCCTCAAGTCTCTGGGGAGTGAGGGAGAGGTTTGGACTGGGAGTTTGGGACTAGCAGATGCAAACTATTGTTTGTAGAATGGATAAACAAAAGGGTCCTACTGTATAGCATGGACAACTATATTCAATGTCCCATAATAAGCCAGAATGGAAAACTATATATCTGTATGTTTATGGGGTAGCAAGGTGATTCATATATGTATATACATATGCATATATATGTGTGTGTGTGTGTGTGTGTGTGTATATATATATATATATATGCACACATATATACACACATATATATGCATATATACATATGTATATATATATGCATATATATGCATATGTGTGTATATATATAGTATGTATATGCATACATATTGTATGTATATGTATATGCATATATATATATATACACATATATACATATATATGCATTCAGAATATATATATATGAATCACTTTGCTGCACCAGAAGCTAACACAACATTGTAAGTCAACTATGCTTCAATTTAAAAAAAATGCATTATATACATCCAATTAAATATTATTCAGCCACGAGAAGGAAGGAAAGTCTACCATTTGAGACAACATAGGTGGACCTTGAAGGCATTATGCTAATTGAAATAAGCCAGAGAAATCAAATACTGTGCAGTACCACTTGTATATGGAATCAAAAAAGAAAAAAAAAAAAGTTTGCCAATAAGGTCTGAGGATTCTCATGTAAAAAGTGCTGACTAGAGTTAAAAGCGCTATATTATATAAATAACATTTGCTAAGGGAGTAGAACGTTAATGGTCTCACACAAAAAAGGAGAAATATGTGAGGAAATGGATGTGTTAATTAACAAGATGAGGAAGATCCTTTTACCATGTATGGTGGTGGTGGCTTAGTTGCTAAGACATGTCTGACTCTTGAGACCCCATGGACTGTATGTAGCTCACCAGGCTCCTCTGTCTATGGGATTCTGCAGGCAAGAATACTGGAGTGGATTGCCATTTCCTTCTCCAGGGAATCTTCCTGACCCAGGAATCGAACCTGCATCTCCTGCATTGCAGGCAGATTCTTTACCAACTGAGCTACAAGGGAAGCCCCTTTATGATGTGTATGTATAGCAAATCACCACAATATATACTTTCAACAGCTTATAGTTTTATCAATTATTCCTCAATAAAGCTGAAGTTAAAAAGATGTACAAGGTAATATATATGTAAAATATTTAGAACAGTGCTTGGAATGTGGTCAAGTTTCAGCAAATTATGCTATTATTATTATTATTTTGGAAAGATGGCTCCATCAGAATGAAAGAAGATAGGTCCGAAGCAGGAGAGGCAGGAAAATGGCTAGGAGCACAATTCAGGAGCCTCAGGGAGAGGTGGTCTTCCCTTTGAACCAGGGCAGCGGAGGCGGGCGTGGAGACAGGGAACAGTGGGTGAGAGCTGACCCTGGATGGTGGAGCACCCATGATGGGGTGCAGGGAAGAGGGGGAAGCAGTCTTCCCATGGTTCTGGTTTGGAAGAATGGGGGGAAGTGGGGTCATCGCTGCAGAAGGGGAATCCAGGAATAGAAGAGCACTCCAAAGGACAGATATCACGGCCAGATGGAGGTGTTGAGTAGGCTGCTGATGATCCAGGACAGGCTCAGTGGTGAGGGCTGGAGCAGTAGCCTGTGTGGCTGCTCATCTCACATGCAGAGGCCAGCTGTCTAGATGAGAAAAGAGAAGTCACTGCCCTTGCCCTCGGAGCTTCCCTTGGCTCCCCTCCTTAGAATGGTGGGACAGGACTTCAGTTATTTCATATACAGTGTGAAGCCTATGCCACCTTGTTCATCGTGAAACGTTATGGATTTGTCTTTAATCAACAATATGAAATTTTTCAGTGCCAAGATCTTGTCAGAGACTTTTAACCTTAAATTCTTTTCTGCACAATACTTAATCAGAAGTTGAATGTGAAAAAGAGTAAGTATGGAATGCCTGAAATGTATGCTGCTCATAGATACTTTCTTAAATTATTTATCTTTCTATTTTATTAATCTGGGCATCAAATTTACTAAATAACTAGACTATTTTATATTTAGTAGAATTGCTTTTACTGAATTGTGATTTGACATTCTGCTGTCAGCTTGCTTTGGGGAATATATGAAATAGCTAAGGGAACCATAGTTTATTGTTTTATTCACTGTTTTAATATTGTGAAGAATCAGGGTATTTAAATTGCATCAAAGAGAGTTTGTGAGGACTCTTGGTGGGGGGAATATCTCTCAGACATCAATGGCATATGTTTTTCCTTGATATGATGAATTGGATAGCTGATGATGTTTCCCGCTGTGCAGTGATCACTAGAAATCTTGGAGTGAAATATGTAGCCTTGAATGAGGCATCTGATTATCATGGCATGTAGTCAGGTATTACTCATACCTCTAGTTTAATTTTCTTTCTCTTACTTTTATTTTTCCTTAAATACAATCTTCTCACTTGTTCTAGTCTTGTTGCAACAGTAACTTGCTTCAGTTCTTGTTTGGAATGAGGAGCGTCTATCTGCACTGGAGCACGCACACAAGAATCATGTTTTTTAGTAGCGCTAATGGAGTGATGTGGACAAAGCTATCCTTATTCAAGAGAAGTTGACATTTCTATGTGGAATATAAAAGCAACACCTTAATTTCTGTCACTTTGGAATTTCACCTTGATGACAGGAATATATTTAAAAAGTAACATGAGTGATAAAATATGGGTCAGCCCTTTTGCCCATATGCAGACTATGGTAGGAAAAGCTCTGAATTTGAAACTAGAAGATTGGATTTCACATTCCTTTGTCTGTTTCTTGCTGCATGGCCTTGGACAGGCTGTTTAATCTCCATGGGTTTTGGATTTCTTGGGAGAGTGAGGATGAAATTAATGCTCTACCCACCTTACCTTTATTGCAAAGATTGCTTTAGGTAATGTATAAGCCTCCATGAGCTGTAAAAGGCTAGAGGTAAGATCATTATACAGGCTTTGATTGCATGTCAAGGATATTTTAACTTCTTGGTCAGAAGGTCTAGAGCTTAGTCTAAAGCTCTACCTGAACTTGGGAACAGGAATCACCAACTCCCATGCTGATACAAACGATCAAGGTGTGAGAGAATGAAAACTGTGATCCTCATTTGTTTTATTTATTATTTACTTGCCCTCAATTTCGATAAATTAGTCAGAGAAATACTTAACCTACCTCTTAATTTTAAAAAAGGAAAATGCAACTGACACGTAGCCATAAGGTGACGGGTAATCAGAAGTTCTAGAACCTGAGCAGGAGTGTCCTGCCCCGGAGGCAGCTACTGTTCAATGATGGCCAATGGCTCCAGGCAAGAATGGGAAATAGTGTTCACCAATGATTTTTTTTTTCCAGGGGAATTAAGAAAATTAGATTTTGTGTAAGTTCTTATAGTTTATAAAATTCAGCAATTCAGATCTCAACCCACTGAGGGGTTTAACAGTGTTTAGCAGAAACTGAACATGATATTCATCCTTTGGGCAATTGGTTATAATAGCTGCTCTGGAAAGTTTTTATAGGTCCCCTTGTGTTTGCAGCTACCTAGACTCCAAGGAAGAATGTATTTGTGAATTGTTATTTGTAGAAAGTAAATGTGCACCTATTTTACCAAGTGTTTAAAGCCTTTTCTTTAGTGAAAATTCATTAAAATCTATACATTTTGTTCTAAATATATTTCCTTTGTTTCTAAAAGTCACTCTTTACTGTGAATGCTTTATAGAGGTATATATTAAGATCAAGGTTAATAGTTATAAAGTACAAAAGCAGCAGTGTTTATCAACAACTATTTGTAAATAATGTATGGTTTGGTTTAGTGTTGGTATTCTCTGCAAACCTGTAGGTAACATAATATTATCAAAAATTGGTAGTTTTTAAGTCTGTATTCCACTAACATCAAAGGAACTGTTGACTACTCATTTTATTGTAGTAGTCTCTGTGGCAAGGAGATCACAAAATATCTAAGAAAATGGAAAGTGATTTAATCACCTAGATTATATAAATATAAATAGTCAGCCCTTATTGTTGACAAATTCTATATTAGTAAATTTGTTTATGTGCTAAAATTTATTTGTAATCTCAAAATCAATACTCATGGCACTTTCATCATTATTCTTAGGCAAGTGCAGAATGGTGAAAAATTTGAGTAATCTGATGTTAGTACTCCCAGCTGAGGTCAAACAAGATGGTGTTTTGCCCACTTGTTTCAGTTCTTGTATCATAGACAAGTGTATTCCTCATGATCTATTTAGTGCCAGTTATTTTTCCCCCTGAATTTCTGGGCTTTTTGTTGGAGATTTTACTGTTTAAAGAGCACCCTAACAGAGTGACGAAGTGCCATCTAGTAGTGTTTCTTAGCACAGGAAAGCTGTAATGTGTCTTATGCAGAAAACATGCATATTAGGTAAACCTTGTTTGGGCTTGAGTTATAGTGCTGTTGACTGTGAGTTTAATGTTAATGGAAAGTTATAATAAATAACTTGTCTTTAAGCAGAAATGGATCTAAAACAAGGCCATATACTGATTGTTTGATGAAAAGGTGTCCAAAAATTTTCAGCCACCTTATCCTATATTTTCCCTAGGAGCAATGGGTCAGTATCCATTAATTCAGTGTTTGCAGAAACTTTCCAGAACATAACTACTATGAATAATGAGAATGACTGTATGAAAATACAAATTGTTGACTATTTGTGCAATACATATAAAGACTTAGAGTTCCTACTTTAGTGCTGAAAGAAGTATCTGAAAAATTCAGTAATAGCTCCATAAATTGTAAATGAGTTTTTAGTATTTGAGATATTCATGTGTATGTATCATATCAGCAATAGATATATGGGGTGTATGAGCTGTGAGTAGGACCTTAGCCTGCCTGGGTTCTTGTTTTAGCCTTGTTACTGATTAGTTGAGTAATCTAAGACAAACTAGTTTCCCTATCTTGGACTCTACTTTGTCGTCTCTGAAAAAATGAGAAGAGTGCAGGTTTCCAAAATTCTTTCCAATTTTGAAAACATGTGTTTATGAAAATATTACTTTAGCACCTACATGCTTATTCATGATCTTCAGGATAGAGGAAAGAGAAAAATTACAAAGATGTGTTTCTATAAAGTACAGTACCTATAATTAAGAAGGTCACAATCAATTTGGAGTAACTCAATAGATTGTTTGGCTTCCCCAGTGGTTCAGTGATAAATAATCTGACTGCAGTGCAGAAGACCTGGGTTTGATCTCTGGCTTGGGAAGATTCCCCTGGAGGAGGAAATGGCGACCCACTCCAGTATTCTTGCCTGGGAAATCCTGTGGATAGAGGAGCCGGGTGGGCTACAGTCCGTGGGGTTACGTGGAGTAGGGCATGACTTAGTGACTAAACAACAACCACAATAAATTGATTGCATTTAACCCTTGTCTCCACTTTTTGCTGTCCCTCAGAATGTATTCTAACAAAATAAGATTTGGAACCCTTGGTAATAATAATAAACCCTGTATGAGTTTCTAGAAAAGGACAAAGTTCTACTTGCTTCTGTTCTTGGGATTTGTCCTTCTCACAGCTCCAATTACAAGGCCACATCCTTCAAAGGGCTGTTCTTCCAGGTGCTCTTGGGTCTCCCTTCTCACCCTAATTCCACAGATGATTGAATTATATGAGGACACCTTACCCAAAGTGTGCCAATTCAGTGGTACGTGTCGGTGCAAAAAGATGAACTGGGCCAATCAGATTTCCCCTTAGCAAATTTGAACCAGGTAATAGTAATTAAAGGAAACAGCTGTGGGAGCTGAGGCTGAACATCCTGATGTAGAAAGAAGCTGGGTTGGTCTTGGTGGATCTCTCAGAAGGTGAAGGTATAAAGAGAAGAGAGATAGAGATAGAGAAAGGATTAAAAAAAAAAAAAAAAGAAAAGTGAAGTTGCTCAGTTGTGTCCGACTCTTTGCGACGTCATGGACTGTAGCCTACCAGGCTCCTCCATCCATGGGATTTTCCAGGCAAGAGTACTAGAGTGGGTTGCCATTTCCTTCTCCAGGGGATCTTCCTGACCCAGGGATTGAACCCAGGTCTCCTGCACTGCGGGTAGATGATTTACAGTCGGAGCCACCAGGGAAGTTCCCCAAGGAAAGGTTAAGGGTAAGCATATGAATAGAAATAGGGAGGGGAGTGGGTGGGGTAGGATAAGAAGGAGAAGGAGAAGAGAGAGAAAATGGGTATGAGAAGGAGTCTTGTTTATTAAGAGGACAGACAGAGAACTAGAAGCAGAATCACTGAGTCACAGTAATTGAAGAATATTCATTAAAAATCCTGAAGTTCAGCTCGCCACATAGTTTTGTGATTTCTAAGATCAACATATACTGCAATTCTTGCCCTTCCTGCTACCAGGTTTTTCAGCATTTCCTGTGCATGTTTATCCTTACAGTAACCTTTCTTCCTTGGAACCAAACTGTCTAACAAAAGTGAGTAGTGAACCTGGAAAAATAAAAATGATTTGTGTTTAATGAATACCTACTGGACACTTTCTACTTGTTAACATCAGTTTAAAATCAACAAGAAACAAGACATCTGAGGCTCAGAGGGCTTAAACAACAGTTGTTTTTGTTCAGTCATCAACTCCTGTCTGACTCTTTGCAACCCCACAGACTGAAGCACGCCAGGCTTCCCTGTCCCTCACCATCTCTCAGAGTTTGCCCAAGTTCCTGTCCACTGAATAGATGATGCCATCAAACTCTCTCATCCTCCGTTGCCCCTTCTCTTTTCCCGTTAACCTTTCCCTGCACTGGAGTCTTTTCAAATAGTATTGGAGTTTCAGCATCACTCCTTTTAATGAGTATTTACAGTTGTTTTCCTTTGAGATTGACTGGTTTGATCTCCTTATGTCCAAGGGACTCTCAAGAATATTCTCCAGCACCACAATTTGAAAGCATCAATTCTTTATTGCTCATCCTTCTTTATGTTGCAGGTCTCACATCCGTACACTACCACTGGAAAGACCACAGCCTTCACTAGAAGGACCTTTGTTGACAGAATGATGTCTCTGCTTTTTAATGTGCTGTCTAGGTTGGTCATAACTTTCCTTCCAAGGAGCAAGAGTATTTTTTTTCATGGCTGCAATCACCAACTACAGTGATTTTGGAGCCCAGAAAAATAAAGTCAGCCACTGTTTGTACTGTTTGCCCAGCTATTTACCATAAAGTGATGGGACCAGATGCCATGATCTTGGTTTTTTTTTTTAATACTGAATTTTAAGTCGGCCTTTTCATTCTCCTCTTTCACTCTCATCAAGAGGCTCTTCAGTTCCTCTTCACTTTCTGCCATTAAAATGGTATAATCTGCATGTTAAACAATCGCTTTATATGCAAATAAGAAGGTGGAAGGTCAAAGAACTGATGCTTTTGAACTGTGCTGCAGATGACAATCTTGAGAGTTCATTGGACTGCAGGGAGATCAAACCAGTTAACCCTAAAGGAAATCAACCCTGAATATTTATTGGAAGGATTTATGCTGAAGATGAAACTCCAGTACTTTGGCCATCTGATGTGAAGAGCTGACTCGTTGGAAAAGACCCTGATGCTGGGAAAGATAGAGGGTAGGAGGAGAAGGGGGTGACAGAGGATGAGATGGTTGGATGGCATCACTGACTCAATGGACCTGAGTTTGAGCAAACTCCAGGAGACGGTGAAGGACAGCAAAGCCTGGTGTGCTGCAGTCCATGGGTCACAAATAATCTCAACTGAAAAGCAACAACAAATGTATATAAATGTGTCAAAGCCAGGACTAAAACCTGCATCTCCTTGATATGATAGTTCTTGATTTTATGTTCTGCTTCCATGGGTGTAAAAAAGGCCTCATGACTAAAGTAGGGGTGCTAGTGGTGCGGAGGATATACTTTTTATGAGCAAATGATATCTGTTTCCTGTTATCATGGGTAAAAGTGCATAAACAACAATTTTATATGGAGGATAACTTCCTCCTGAAAGAGTACACTTTTCCCCCTGTGAGTCTCTGCAGACCTTCATTTACATCTCTGAGATTGTTTTATTTGAAAAAGACCTTTTTCTTACACAATTTTCAGTATTATTTTATAAAACTCCTTAATGGGTCATGCTATTTAAATGATATTTTTTCATCTTTCTGTCATCAACATCCTTCTAGACCTTGGGTTTGAGTTGACATTTTGGAAGACATGGGGGATAATAATGGTGCATGTACAATAAACTGAGCTTCTAAAGCTGGTGATCATCAGTTGGGAGCTCTTGAGCTAAACTATTCCTCTCAGAGATAGCAGCAAGTCATTTGAACTAAAATGAAAAATGAATTAAAAGAGAAAAACAAAACTCAACAGTATTCTTTTGGCATAGAACATTGCCCATAGCCATTTGCTCCATACTTTAAAACTGGAAAAGCCCTTGTTATTGGTTATGTAGACATAACATTATTATTTTTAAAAAAGCTTAATTCTAAATTAAATCCTGGGTTTTTTTTTTTTTTTTCAATTTAAACCTGCAACTCCACAGTTTTATTTTCATGTAGACACCATTCTCCATTAGCAATTTTTCATGTACTTGAAGGAACTGAAACAAAAGAGATTTATATTTCATCTTCAGAGACTTATGTACATATTTTTACATGTTTATATAAATCCCCAAAAGGCAAAACCCAGAGAGAGAAAACCTAGTAAAAGAGATGAACATTTTTGGGGTGAATCTTTTTTTTTTAATTGTAGTGGATTTTGTCATACATTGAAATGAAACAGCCATGGGTTTACACGTGTTCCCCATCCATTGTTTACCAAATAGCATTTTGTAAAATAAAACTATAATGGGGAATTTTGTTGTTCTTGTAATCAAACTTTGATGGTTTAGGAGCAAGGAAGCTATGAAAATATAACAAATAATGAAAAAAAAATAATAAGGGATTTTTTTCCCCAGCAACAAAAAGCTAGGGAAAAAGTACACTAAGTCCTTTTATCAAAAGTATTTTACTTGTATTTTATCATTTCCTGTACCTTTAGACCTCTGTTGTTTTTAGCCTTTCAAAATATTTTAACCAATGATTATGAAACCAAGTCTCTATGTGAAGCACCACAGTGAAACCTTTTTATTGTAAAGATGAGTTTAATTACTGTAAAATGAGGAATCATTTAGTGAAATTGATAGTACAAGCAGCCAATTCTTTTTCAAATAGTAGATTTGGGGCTTTTTGCTTCAATTATCTGGATAACTACCTATTGTGCAACTCACTTTGCTTCTACACAAAATTTGATTCTTGGTTTATTGAAATATAAATCAAGCATTTGGTGTAGTGTACTCAATCAAGTAACTTGCTAATTTGTTTGTGAGAGGGAGTTTAATTCTTATAGACAACTTAAAACAATTCTCAATCCAGTTCTCCAAGTAGCTGGAATTATTAAGAAACAAAGACCTCTTGATCAAAGTAAAAGAGGAGAGTGAAAAAGCTGGCTTAAAACTCAATATTCAAAAAATTAAGATCATGGCATCCAGTTACATCATTTCATGGCAAATAGATGGGGAAACAAAGGAAACAGTGACAGATTTTATTTACTTAGTCTCAAAAATCACTGCAGATGGTGACTGCAGCCATGAAATTAAAAGATGCTTGCTCTTTGGAAGAAAAGCTATGACTAACCTAAACAGCATATTAAAAGGCAGAGACATTACTTTGCTGACAAAGGTCCATCTATTCAAAGCTATGGTTTTTCCAGTAGTCATGTATGGATGTGAGTTGGACCATAAAGAAAGCTGAATGCTGAAGAATTGATGCTTTTGGACTGTGGTATTGGAGAAGAGTCTTGAGAGTCCCTTGGACTGCAAGGAGATCCAACCAGTCCATCCTAAAGGAGATCAGTCCTGGGTGTTCATTGAAGGACTGATGCTGAAGCTGAAACTCCAATACTTTGGCCACCTCATGCAAAGAGTTGACAGTGGAAAAAACCCTGATGCTAGAAAATATTGAAGGTAGGAGGAGAAGGGGACAGCAAAGGATAAGATGTTTGGATGTCATCACTGCCTTGATGGATATGAGTTTGAGCAAGCTCTGGGAAATAGTGGACAAGGAAGCCTAGCATGCTGCAGTCCATGGAGTCACAAAGAGTCGGACATGATTGAGGGACTGATTTGACTGAGACAATTAGAACAGCTAGAACATTTGGAGAGGTTTCTGCTTTCTTCTTAACCACCAGCCATTCCATGTTATGAGGAAGATAGTGTTTTTGTTATTATTCTTTTTAAGGGACACCTATACAGTTCAAAAACAAAGGGCATTGGCTTGTCAAGACACTAATCCTGTGTCCACCCTGCCACTTTAATATCACTGTGTTCTGGTTTCTTTATCTCACCAGGCTTTATTTATTTATGTATTTAATACATAATGTTTGTATTAAATAAAATTTGTTTGAATTCACACTTCAGAAAAATGAAGAAACAAATATTGTGGACTAACAATAGTTTCTTAACTTTTAATCTGCAGAGTAAGCACAAGGAGTTCTTACTCCAGCAAGCCACCATCATTACTGGCATCATCTCATCAAAAAGTGTATTTTAACCCAAAACATGGGAACTGCATTCTCAGAATAACAGATACTTTTTTTTTCTTTTACATTGAACAAATTAAGCTTTGTGAAAATTTGGCACATTGCCCATACTTTTCTCACTTTGACCTTAATGATGAAGAAGGGGGCCATATTTGGAAATTCCTGAGTTAGATTATATGTATCTAGCTCTATATCTATCCTGATAGGCTCTAAAGTACTTTGATTTTATGACTCTAAGTTTTGTTCCTTTGATCATACAGTTACATAGAGAAAAAATTAAGCTCAGTTATTAATAGATTTTGATTTGGTAGAGTACTCTTTGTGAGGATTTCTACCTTACTCTTTTTCTTTTTTTTTTTTTAACAAGCTGAGGGTTATTTCAGAAAATGAGTTGAGTTGAGCTGTCCAGTGAGAAAGGCACAGACATGAGAAAGGCTGGGAGACATGGAACAGGGACTCTAATTAGATTGAAATCTGAGCAGGGAATCCTTTCCTTACAAACATGTGTGCTAAGTTGCTGCAGTTGTATTCAGCTCTTTGTGACCTTTTGGACTGTAGCCTGCCAGGCTCCTTTGTCCGTGGGATTTCCCAGGCAAGAATACTGGAGTGGGTTGCCATTTCCTTCTCCAGGGGATCTTCCCAACCCAGGGATTGAACCTGCATCTCTTGTCTCCTGGATTGGCAGGCAGGCAGGTTCTTTACCACTAGCACCACCTGAGGTTCCCCATCCTTTCCCTATATCCCCTTAATTAATATTAGGACTAATACAGAGAAAATGCAGCATGAGGTGAGAACTGAGAGTTGGGCAGTCATGGGAGTGTGATGTAGGTTTCCTAAATTAATGAGTATTGGGTGGGATAATGAGCAAAAAAAAAAAAACAATGAATGAATGAATATTCTTTCTCACATCACATCTTCCTGTTGAAAATACTTAGTTTAAGTTCATAATGGTCTAATACTATTCGTATTTGGGTAATCATTACATTTTAATGGACCATTTAGTAGAAAACATTGAATCACTAAACTGACCACAGAAATTTCTTTTCACAATTCAACACAGTATTCATAGTGATATTGTCAATAGAGGAAACTGCTCTGGACCACAGTTAAGAGATTTCTATATCATTTTAACTATGATTTATTTTTTTTTAATTTTCCTGCTTACAGACTTGAACAATTTTGTTTTTCTTTGTTGCTATTGTTTGGGGCTCCTTAAATCCCAGATGAAACTAGCTCTTAGCAGTTCTCTTTTATGGGATTAGTTTTTAAAGAGAGAAAAAAAGATGTAACATAAAATTAACACCTAGGCTATTTGATTATGTATCAGACTGGAAATATAAAATAACTGGCTTTGACTTTTGAAAGGATGTTTTGGGAATTTGTTCTGCTAAGATGCCTTTTTGTCGCTTGTCTCTCACTTACAGCACTTGCTCCTCAATTTTCTCACTAGGGGTGTGTACAGGACATGTGGCCCAGTTTCAGTAATTCTCCTTACTTGGCTTGTACCTAATCAGCACCAGGCACTTTGGTTTTTGCATACTGACATGTGTTGTAAAAGGCCCAGGGATATCAGAGAGAAAAAATTGGCTCACCAGGTTTAAACAATGTCAAGTTATGAATTATATCAACCGAAGCCAATATTTAAATCTGAAACCCACCAAACTACATTCTGAGTTCGCTGGTGGCTTAGAGTACTTCCATTGTGCTGTGCACTGATATGCAATAAAATCAGATTTCCATAAAGGCTGGCCCTGAAAGGGTGGGGGAGGTTCTCTGGGGTGGTTAAGACAGAAGCTAAGTGTCACAAACACATTATAAGTAACTGCCCAATTTGGAATTTACTTTTTGTAGGAGGTTGCACCTTACTACAATTTAATGGCTCAGATTTAAGTTTGATCGCTTTCTTTTTGTAAACAGCATTCACATTGTCTATTGGTTTTCCTTTTAAAAGCTTCTTCATAGGCCAAAATATAGATATCCTTACATTTACCCTTGGATTATTGATGATTTAGTTCATCATGGTCTTAGGAAAATAAAATAGAGAAGTGGTTTGTGTTTTTATGATTTGGGAAGCCTTGAATGGGGAGTGTGCAGGTCATCTTTATTCTGCATTTTTCTGAGATTTCAGAATATTTCCACCTAGTTATATTTTAGAGAGAAGCTATAGTACACATGTATCATACATGAACTGAGCTGGAGAAAAATTTTGCTGAAATAGTTTTACATGACAAGATTTAACTTTATGTGGAGTAAAATAACTTTTCAGTGAGGAAAGTTTCTTTGCTATTAACTTTCTTTGCCATCTCATACTGACTTAGTTTTCCAATGGCATAATTCCAAGGGATTTTCCTAATTGACATAATCCTATTTGAGTAAATAGTTTATTATCTGTTTTATCTTATACTATAATATCTAGTTTATTTTAGCCAAGTTACATAAGCTTTTGTATAATGACTATCCTTCTGGTACTTGTGTGGTAAGTCGCTTCTGTTGTGCCTGAATCTTTGTGACTGTATGGACTGTAGCCCACCAGGCTCCTCTGTCTTTTGGATTCTCCAGGCAAGAATACTGAAGTGGGTTACCATGCCCTTCTCTGGGAGATCTTCCTGACCCAGAGGTCAAACCCTTGTCTGTTATGTCTCCTGCATTGGCAGATGGGTTCTTTATTTCTAGTACCATCTGGGAAGCCCCATCCTTCTGGTATCCCCATTTTAATCTGGTCTCATTTCTCTGATGTCATTGAAAATAGGTCTGTATAAATATATAAGAAATAGTTTCAAAGTTTTGTAAAGTTCTTATTCATTCATTCCACTACAAACATACTTACAGAGTGTTTGCCATATTCTTTACTTTTGCTAGATCTGGTTATAGAGCTTGCCTCATTGTTCACCATCACCTGATTAGGGACATATAAGAAAACCAGTGTTAATCATGCATTGTCTACTGTAATAAACCAAGCAAAGGGCGTATGGAAGCTTTAAAGGTGTATTCTTGCTTTTGGATATTAAAGTGTTCGTGGAGCTCATCCACTTCAGATAAACCAATCCTTAAAAGTTCAAATAATTGACAACAAATTCAGCAATTTTAAAGCAAGATATAGAGTATAGGAAGATCTGATTTCATTTGGAGATGTGAATTAGGTATATCTAGTGCCAACCATAGGGAATCAGAGGCTTCCAAGATGGCACTAGTGGTAAAGAACCCGCCTGCCCATACAGGAGACATAAGAGATGTGAGTTCAGTCTCTGGGTTGGGAAGATCTCCAGGAGTAGGAAATGGCAACCCACTCCAGTATTCTTGCCAAGAAAATTCAATGGGCAGAGAAGCCTGGCTGGCTATAGTTCATGGGGTTGCAAAGTCAGTCATGACTGAGCATGCACACACACAAATAGGAAATCAGAGCATTACTATAGTGACAGTAAATACACTGGATCCATGTTTTCCCTTCCATATTGGTAATGCAGTGCCTTTTTCTATTGAGTCTTTGAAGTTAGTCTTGTCCCATATTTTAAAAGCAAGCACACAGAATTATAAAGCAACATTGACATCTTTGGTTTTTGAGGAAATTTCTGGCTTATCCCAATTTTGTTTCACTATTATATTATAGGTTGCATTGATAGATGGCAGAATCACAAATCTCCATTTTAAAGAAGAATATGTGGTGAAAAGTGAAAGTGACATTGTTCAGTCATTTTCAACTGTGTGACCCCCATGGACTGTAGCCTACCAGGCTCCTGTGTCCATAGGATTCTCCAGGCAACAGTACTGAAGTGGGTTGCCATTTCCTTCTCCAGAATATGCGGTAGAAGAAGAAGATTTTCTTGGATTTTGTTTATCCCATTTGAGTTGACAAAAAAGGCTCTTCTCTGGTTTGCACCATGAATTGATGGCTCACTTCCCCCATACTGGCTCCTTCAAAGAGGAAAAGGGTATCTTGGGGCTTTGGTTCCCAAAGGAATCACTTGTCTTGGATTTTACTAGGTTTTTATCTTCAAAATTTAAGAGCACTGGTACCACAGGGGAAACCACGAGAAACATAAGGGAAGCAGAGAGATGAAAGTGGGATTCCAACAAAGCTGAATGGTTTCACTGCCAGTGCAGTGTAATGAAAATAAACTCAGTGTAGTCAGTGCCCACTTGTCTCATCATGACTAGTCCCAAACACAGCTTTAAATAAAGCATATTTCTTTTATTTACCATTTGTTGTTTGCTAACTTAAAGATTAATGACTTACTTGCAAGTGCAGTGAAAAGGAAATAAAATCAGTAACAGGCAGTACCCATAATGCCCTAGCAGTTTAACGGTCTGGCCTTGAGCAATACACAGTTTTTATGGAAAAGTTTGACTGTTCTGCAGTTAAGGAAACAAAAGCAACTCTCCCCCATCCCCACCTCCACCCCCAGTTCTCAAAAAATAAAAGCACAGAAAAATAGAAAAGCAACACCAAAGCCTAAAAAAGCCAAAGCAGTTCCGAATCATGCACGCAGTTGGTTGTGGGAGTAGCTGACAACTGGGGGCTGCAGCGCTCAGCCACCAGTGTTGTTCTCTCAGGTGATGGGCAAGCTCTTGGGCCTGATCCTGCAGCCAGGGGTCAGCCACTGGTGATTAGACCCACGGGGTTTCTAGGTAGGCAATCGGAAAAGCAATTAAATAGTTTGTCAGCAGCAGTTTGGGGCACTCGTGATTGGCAATTAGGTAGCACCATTACTGAAATGACTAGGTGGTTCAACACACCAGGGCAGAACGTGTTATTGTTAGGGAGTAGAATAAAAGCACTTTCCAAACAAAAATCATATCCCATTACAAATGATAGAAACCATTTAGTATCTCCTCTTGTGCCTTACGCTAGCTTTGTTGATTTACACCTACAGTTTCTTTAATCTTTAGAACAATGTTTCTCAAACTAACAGAGCACCTCATTCATCAGGAGGACTTGTTAAAACTGATTCCTGGGTGACAAGCCCAGAGTTTCTAGTTCATGAAATCAAGGGTGAGCCTTGAGAACTTGCATTTCTAACAAGTTCCTGGATGATTTTGCTGCTGCCTATGAGAACTATCTTTTGAGAACCAGAGAATATATATTGATAAAACCTTTAGTGATAATGGTCACAGTAGTAAGCTTTGGGTATCTACTATGTGCCAGACATTTGGCTAAGCAGTTCACATCTGCTTTCATCTTTACAAACATTGAAACATGGTATTAAGTATCATTTTTCCTCTTTAAATGTGGAACTGTGGGCTTCCTAAAGCCAGAGCACTTGGCCAAAGCCATAGATATAACAGTGATGGAACCAGGATTTAAACCCAGGCTAAGATTTTAACAAAGGCTTTGGTCTTCAAGGGGCTTCCCTGGTGGCTCATATGGTAAAGGATCTGCCTGCAATGTGGGCAACCCTGGTTCTATCCCTGGGTCAAGAAGATCCCCTGAAGAATGAAATGGCTGTCCACTCCAGTATTTCAGAATTCCATGAATAGAGGAGTCTGGTGGACCACAGTCCATGGGGTAGCAGAGTCGGACATGACTGAGCAACTAACATTTTGGTCTCAGAAACCCATGCTCTGACCACCATACCACAGCACATTCTGTCTTTACATATAGCTTGACTCAGATTTTTCACTTTTTCCTCTGTCCCAAGTAAAGAATGAAAGAAGCATCTAAAGATCACTAATATTCTTTATTTACTTAGCAGGGGTTGTGTAAATATAAGGCAGCTCTATCAGAGAATCTCACTCTGACAAAAGGGCATTTCACCATGTTGTCATCAAAATGACTGTTATCTCTGATGTGGAGGTATCCATGTGTTACTTGGGTTTACTAACAATGTCCAAAAAGAACTACAAGGTGCAGACTTCTGAAAGGTGACTGGGGAAGCTGGGCAGAACTTCGTGGAAGAGTGGATCTTGAGCTGAAGAGCTTGGTGCCTCTAGATTCATGCTACTATAAAGAGGAACAGTTTGTGGGGAACTCGAAAGGATGGTCATGCATATATGTACTGCAGTGTGAGCAAATGGCACCCTGTGAGGGGAAGGTATGCAGGGAAAAGCAGAAGGCTAGGGACAACAGGTCACATATAGACCCGTTTGAGGGCCAAGATGTGACATTGGGCTTAAAAATGATTTGACTGACTGTATACAGGAGAAAAATTGAGTTGAGATGAATGAACTCCTTTCTTATATTATTTTCTTCTTCTTTATCTCTTCCACAACTATTAATAATCCTTTATTACAGTGATAACTACTGAGTATTTACTACATACTAGGCAGCAGGCCAGGCACTGGTCTAGAACAGGGGTCCCCAGCCTCTGGGGAGGTTCAGCCATCCACCTGATGGTCTGAGGTGGAGCTGTGGTAACAATAATAGAAATAAAGTGCACAATAAATTAATGCACTTGAATCATCCCCAGACCATCCCTCTCTGCCACCCTGGT
>SNSB01091616.1:658867-675537 GCA_012922965.1 Capreolus pygargus
TTTCTTTAGGTAGATATACTCCTAAGTATTTTATTCTTTTTGATGCAATGGTGAATAGATTGTTTCCTTAATTTCTCTTTCTGTTCTCTCATTGTTAGTGTATAGGAATGCAAGGGATTTCTGTGTGTTAATTTTATATCCTGCAACTTTACTATATTCATTGATTAGCTATAGTAATTTTCTGGTAGAGTCTTTAGGGTTTTCTATGTAGAGGATCATGTCATCTGCAAACCGAGAGTTTCACTTCTTCTTTTCCTATCTGGATTCCTTTTACTTCTTTTTCTGCCCTGATTGCTGTGGCCAAAACTTCCAAAACCATGTTGAATAGTAGCAGTGAGAGTAGGCAGCCCTGTCTTGTTCCTGATTTTAGGGGAAATGCTTTCAATTTTTCACCATTGAGGGTAATGCTTGCTGTGGATTTGTCATATATGGCTTTTATTATGAGGCATGTTCCTTCTATTCCTGCTTTCTGGAGAGTTTTAATCATAAATGGATGTTTAATTTTTTCAAAGGCTTTTTCTGCATTTATTGAGATAATCATATGTTTTTTATCTTTCAATTTGTTAATGTGGTGTATTACTTTGATTGATTTTTGGATATTAAAAATCCTTGCATTCCTGGGATAAAGCCCAATTGGTCATGGTGTATGATTTTTTTAATATGTTGTTGGATGCTGTTTGATAGAATTTTGTTAAGGATTTTTGCATCTATGTTCATCAGTGATATTGGCCTATGGTTTTCTTTTTTTTTTTTTTTTGTGGTATCTTTTTCTGGTTTTGGAAGTAGGGTGATGGTAGCTTCATAGAATGTGTTTGGAAGTTTACCTTCTTCTGCAATTTTCTGGAAGAGTTTCAGTAAGATGGGTATTACCTCTTTCCTAAATTTTTGGTAGAATTCAGCTGTGTAGCCATCTCGTCCTGGGCTTTTGTTTGCTGGAAGATTTCTGATTGCAGTTTCTATTTCCTTGCTTGTGATGGGTTTGTTAAGATCTTCTATTTCTTCCTGGTTCAGTTTTGGAAAGTTATACATTTTTAAGAATTTGTCCATTTCCTCCAATTTGTCCATTTTATTGGCATAGAGCCGCTGGTAGTAGTCTCTTTTGATCCTTTGTATTTCAGTGTTGTCTGTTGTGATCTCTCCATTTTGGTTTCTAATTTTGTTAATTTGGTTCTTCTCTCTTTGTTTCTTAATGAGTCTTGCTAATGGGTTGTCAATTTTGTTTATTTTTTCAAAAAACCAGCTTTTAGCTTTGTTGATTTTTGCTATGGTCTCTTTAGTTTCTTTTGCATTTATTTCTGCCCTAATTTTTAAGATTTCTTTCCTTCTAGTAACCCTGGGTTCTTCATTTCTTCCTTCTCTAGTTTCTTTAGGTGTAGAGTTAGGTTATTTATTAGACTTTTTTCCTGTTTCTTGAGGTATGCCTGTAATGCTATGAGTCTTCCCCTTAGCACTGCTTTTACAGTGACCCATAGGTTTTGGGTTGTTGTGTTTTCATTTTCATTCATCTCTATGCATATTTTGATTTCTTTTTTGATTTCTTCTATGATTTGTTGGTTATTCAGAAACATGTTGTTTAACCTCCATATGTTTGGATTTTTAATAATTTTTTCCCGGGTAATTGAGATCTAATCTTACTGCACTGTGGTCAGAAAAGATGACTGGAATTATTTCAATTTTTTTGAATTTAACAAGAGTAGATTTATGGCCCAGGATGTGATCTATTCTGGAGAAGGTTCCATGTGCGCTTGAGAAAAAGGCGAAGTTGATTATTTTGGGGTGAAATGTCCTATAGATGTCAATTAAGTCTAGGTGGTCCATTGTGTCATTTAAAGTTTGTGTTTCCTTGTTAATTTTCTGTTTAGTTGGTCTATCCATAGCTGTGAGTGGGGTATTAAAGTCTCCCACTATTATTGTGTTACTATTAATTTCCTCTTTCATACTCTTTAGAGTTTGTCTTACATATTGCGGTGCTCCTTTGTTGGGTGCATATATATTTATAATTTTTATATCTTCTTCTTGGATTGATCCTTTGATCATTATGTAGTGTCCTTCTTTGTCTCTTTTTACAGACTTTATTTGAAATTCTATTTTATCTGATATGAGTATTGAGACTCCTGCTTTCTCTTGGTCTCCTTTTGCGTGAAATGTTTTTTTCCAGCCCTTCACTTTTAGTCTGTATGTGTCCCTTGTTTTGAGGTGGGTCTCTTGTAGACAGCATATATAGGGGTCTTGTTTTTTATCCATTCAGCCAGCCTTTGTCTTTTGGTTGGGGACATTCAACCCATTTACATTTAAGGTAATTATTGATAGGTATGGGCCCATTATTATTTACTTTGTTGTTTCGGGTTCACGTTTATACAACATTTCTGTGTTTCCTGTCTAGAAAAGATCCTTTAGCATTTGTTAAAGAGCTAGTTTGGTGGTGCTGAATTCTCTCAGCTTTTACTTGCCTGTAAAGCTTTTGAGTTCTCCTTCATATCTGAATGAGATCCTTGCTGGATACAGTAATCTAGGTTGTAGGTTATTCTCTTTCATTACTCTATGTGTGTCCTGTCATTCCCTTCTGGCCTGATGTGTTTCTATTCATAGATCAGCTGTTTTCCTTATGGGAATCCCTCTGTGTGTTATTTGTTGTTTCTCCCTTGCTGCTTTTAATATTTGTTGTGTTTGATCTTTGTTAATTTGATTAATATGTGTCTCGGGGTGTTTCACCTTGGCTTTATCCTATTTCGAACTCTCTGGGTTTCTTGGACGTGGGTGGCTATTCCCTTCCCACGTTAGGGAAGTTCTCAGGTATTATCTCCTCGAGTATTTTCTCATGGCATTTCTTTTTGTTTCTTTTTCTGGGACTCCTATGATTCGAATGTTGGGGTGTTTCACATTGTCCCAGAGATCCCTGAGGTTGTCCTCATTTCTTTTGGTTCTTTTTTCTTTTTTTCCTCTCTGCTTCGTTTATTTCCACCATTTTATCTTCTACCTCACTTATCCTACCTTCTCTCTCCCTTATTCTACTCATGGTTCCCTCCAGAGTGTTTTTTATCTCATTTATTGCATTATTCATTTTTAATTGAATCTTTTTTATTTCTTCTAGGTCCTTGTTAAACATTTCTTGCATCTTCTCAATCTTTGTCTCCAGGATATTTATTTGTAACTCCGTTTTGTTTTCAAGATTTTGGATCATTATTATTATTACTATTATTATTATTATTATTCTAAATTCTTTTTCGGGTAGATTCCCTATCTCCTCCTCTTTTGTTTGACTTGGTGGGCATTTTCATGTTCCTTTACCTGTTGGGTATTTCTCTGCCTTTTCATCTTGTTTAGGTTGCTGTGTCTGGAGTGGGCTTTCTGTATTCTGGTGGTCTGTAGTACCTTTTTATTGTGGAGGTTTCACCCAGTGGGCGGGGTTCGATGATTTGTTTGTCAAGGTTTCCTGGTTAGGGAAGCTTGTGTCAGTGTTCTGGTGCATGGAATTGGATTTCTTCTCTCTGGAGTGCAATGGAATGTCCAGTAATGAGTTTTGTGATGGGTCTATGTGTTAGGTGTGACTTTGGGCAGCCTATATGTTGACACTCAGGTTTATGTTCCTGTGTTGCTAAAGAATTTGTGTGATATGTCTTGTTCTGGAGCTTATTGGGTTTTGGGTGGTGGTTGGTTTTGGTGTAGGTATGGAGGCTTTTGGATGGTCTCTTATTACTTAATGTTCCATGTAATCAGGAGTTTTCTGGTTTTCTCAGGTTTTGGGCTTATGTCTTCTGCCTCTGGAGACATAAGCTTATTCTTCCAGTAGTCTCAATACTTCTCCAACTATACAGCACTGATAATAAAACTTCTAGGTTAATGGTGAAAAGATTCTCCACCATGAGGGACAGCCAGAGAGGTTCACAGAGTTACATGAAGAATAGAAGAGGTAGGAAGGAGATAGAGGTGAGCAGGAGGAGAAAAAGGGGGACTCAAGAGGACAGAGACAGATCTATGCAGTACTCACCTCCCAACGTGTTCTCCATAGCCCAGACACCCACAAAGATGCACAGAATTGAATTCAGAAGAGAAAGGGAAAGGAGGAAATATAGGTCTTCTGAGGTAGAAAACAGTCAAAACTGGGAGAGAGTAATCAACACACTCCTGAATAGAAATGGGAACTGAATATTGGATTCTTAAATTTATAACATATAAATTGCCCCAAATTTATATCATATGCTGAAAAACAAAGATTAAAAATCTAGCATAGAGGTTAGGCTCTTTGAAATACAATATTTAAGAACAAAAACAAAAACACAAAAATGTATAAATATATATGAAGTTCGGTTTAAAAATAGGGCTTCTCTCTCTCTCTCTCTTCTTTTTTGCAAGGTTATAGTGAAATGAAAATAAAAATTAAGGAGTAATAGAGGAGTATTAGAGGACTTTAAAAGGAAACAGGAGAGAAAAACAAGAAAAAGAATAAAAAAGAAAAAAGTAAACCAAGAAAAGAATTTTTTTCCCTAATTAAAAAAATCATAAAAATATATTAAAATGAAAGTTTTAATATAGGAGGAGTAATGGGGGAGTAATAGGGAATTTTAAAAGAAAATAAAAGTGAAAAAATTTTTTAAAAAGGAAAGAAAAAAAATTTAATTAAAAAGAATATATATCTAGGAATTTCTATGGAGCTGTTGTGGTCAGTGTGGATTCAGTTCAATTTCAGATAGCTTCTCTTTCCAGCTTACACTTCTCAATATGTATAGGCCCCTTCCGGTGTAGTTGATGTTACCTTCAGGGATTTTAATCTGTTGCACTGGTCCTCTCTGAAGCGGTTCCCTTTGTTTATTTGGCTTCTGTTTGCCATCTCTTTGGTGTCTAATTTCCACCCTGACACAGGCGGGCGGAGGTGACCTCTTATTTAGGTTCGCTAGTTCAGTTCAGTCCTGCTACGGGGAGGGTGGGGCCCTGCAGACAGATATTGCTATGTGTGGATAGCACTCACGGTGTTTCCGGACACACTGGGTTTGCCCCGCTCACAGGTGTGTGTGCTTTCCCCGTCTATACTTCTCAGGCTCCCATCTGCTCTATATGGAATGGGCCCTGCATTGCATGCAGTTCCAGTTTTTGGGTACTCCACAAAAGCGCAGATTCAGTTGCCAAGACCCTGATTCTTGGAAAGATTGAGGTCAGGAGGAGAAGGGGATGATAGAGGATGAGATGATTGGATGGCATCATCAACTCAATGAACATGGGTTTGGGTAAACTCCGGGAGTTGGTGATGGACAGGGAGGCCTGGTGTGCTGCAATTCATGGGGTCGCAATGAATCTGACATGACTGAGTGACTGAACTGAACTGAACAGATATATAAATATAAGTAACAGTAGGTAAAATAATACATTTTAGTCTTGTTTAAAAAATGTGAAGTACTTGGCAATCTTATAAGATAAATGAATTCTGTGGAAAAATATAAAACTTTATATTAAAATGACCTAAAAAAAGTTAGAACAAAAAACATTAATAGAGTAAATGTCTTAATTCTGTCTCAATTGATCTGTAACTCAAAGAATTCTAAACCAAATCCTAGCAGACTCTTTCATGCAACTCAAAAAACTGGTTCAGAAATTATATTGTGAGGCTGTCACAGCTAACACCATGACAGGCAGCCTAGATTAAGAGTAGGCCTGGTTTCCCAGGGTAACATAATTTATCAGGCCTCCTGGAGCTAGCCAATCAACATATGCCCAGTAAGGAAAAGGGAACCTACCAGGGGAAAGCTGAAAGCCCCACGAATAATTGCCTTGCAACTGTGTAATCAATCCACTTGCACCAACTAATAATTGTACCCAATAAATACCTGAGAGAACTGGGGCTCGGGGCCTTTTCGTCCTCACACCCTTGGTGAGGGCGGGAGGCCCTGGCTCGAGTCAGTAATAAATTCCCCTATTGCAAGTTACATTGTTTCAAGGAGTCTTCTTTCCCAACCGGGGACTCGGACTATGGGTAGAACAATATGCAAGTTGAAAAAATCAAGAAAAGAGTTGAAAAGCTCTTGGAAAAGAAATACAAGGTGAGGAAGAACTTCCTTATTCAATATATACCTATTTTGTATCAGATATAAAATATATGATATAAAATATGTATGTGTGCTCAGTCGCTCAGTCATGTCTGACTCTGAGACCCCGTGGATTGTAGTACTCCAGCCTCCTCTGTCTGTGGTATTTTCCAGGCAAGAATACTGGATCCAGTTGCTGTTTCCTTCAACGGGGGATCTTCCCAACCCAGGGACTGAACCTGAGTCTCCTGGATTCTTTACCAGTGCCACTTGGGAAGCCCCCAAATATATGATAAAATATATCAAATATATTATTACTTTTTCTCTGTTATCCTATGATAATAAAAGACCGAGTTAAGCAATAAAATTCTTGTGTCAATTATACTTTTGTCCAAGATAAGTTTACAACATAAAACTTTATGTATTTCTTTCAGCATACAAGTATGTTTTGCAAATTATAGAATGATAGGTCTCTAGACTTTGAGGGTGGAAGAAACCTTGAAGGTTGTCTAGAACTATATTGCCCAGTGTGGTAGTCAACAGACACAGTTGAGTGCTTGAAATATGGCTAGTTTAAATGTGTTGTAAGTCTAAAACACACACTGAATTTCTTAGACTTGAAAAATAATGTAAATACTTCATTAATAATTTTTATATAGATTACCTGTAGGAAGGATATTTGGGGCATATTGGGTTAAATGATATTAAAACTAATTTTACTTATTACTTTTATAAACTTGGTCACTAGAAAATTTTGAATTATGTGTTGGCTCACATTTTATTTCTCATAAGTGATGCTGATATAGACCATTTTACCAATGAGAAAATGTATTCCAAATATGCAGTAGTAAATTGCTTGTCCCACATTTGTCTACCATGAGCAATACATATCAGTCAGTCAGTTCAGTCACTCAGTCGTGTCCAACTCTTTGCAACCCCATGAACTACAGCACAGTCAGCCCTCCCTGTCAATCAGCAACACCTGGAGTTTACCCAAACTATGTCCATTGATTCAGTGATGCCAACCAACCATCTCATCTTCTGTTGTCCCCTTCTCCTCGTGCCCTCAATCTTTCCTAACATCAGGGTCTTTTCCAGTGAGTCAGCTGTTCACATCAGGGGTGGCCAAAGTATTGGAGTTTCAGCTTCAACATCAGTCCTTCCAATAAATATTTAGGACTGATCTTTAGGATGGACTGGTTGGATCTCCTTGCAGTCCAAGGGACTCTCAAGAGCCTTCTCCAACACCACAGTTCAAAAGCATCAATTCTTCAGTGCTCCGCTTTCTTTATAGTTGAACTCTCACATAAATACATGACCACTGGAAAAATCATAGCCCTGAATAGACGCACCTTTGTTGACAAAGTAATGTCTCTGCTTTTTAACATACTGTCTAGGCTGGTAATAACTTGCCTTCCAAGGAGTAAGCGTCTTTTAATTTCATGGCTGTAATCACCATCTGCAGTGATTTGGGGACCCAGAAAAATAAAACTGGCCACCGTTTCCACTGTTTCCCCATCTATTTGCCATGAAGTGATGGGACCAGATGACATGATCTTAGTTTGCTGAATGTTGATCTTTAAGCCAACTTTTTGACTCTCCTCTTTCACGTTCATCAAGAAGTTGTTTAGTTCTTCACTTTCTGCCATAAAGGTCGTGTCATCTGCATATCTGAGGTTATTGATATTTCTCATGGCAATCTTGATTCCAACTTGTGCTTCCTCCAGCCCAGCATTTCTCATGGTGTACTCTGCATATAAGCTAAATAATCAGGGTGACAATATCCAGCCTTGATGTACTCTTTTCCCAATTTGGAACCAGTCTGTTATTCCATGTTCAGTTCTAACTGTTGCTTCCTGACCTCCATACTGGTTTCTCAAGAGACAGGCCAGGTGGCCTGGTAGTCCCATCTCTTTCAGAATTTTCCACAGTTTATTGTGATCGACACAGTCAAAGGCTTTGGCACAGTCAATAAAGAAGAAATAGATGTTTTTCTGTAACTCTTGCTTTTTTGATGATCCAACAGATGTTGGCAATTTGATCTCTGATTCCTCCCTCTGCCTTTTCAAAAACCAGCTTGAACATCTGAAAGTTCATGGTTCATGTATTGCTGAACTCCTTATTGCCAAATTCAGACTGAAATTGAGGAAAGTGGAGAAAACCATGAGACCATTCAGATATGATCTAAATCAAATCCCTTATGACTACACATTAGAAGTGAGAAATAGATTTAAGAAATAGGTCTGATAGAATGCCTGATGAACTATGGATGGAGGTTCATGACATTGTACCGGAGATAGAGATCAAGACCATCCCCATGGAAAATAAATACAAAAAAGCAAAAGGCTGTCTGAGGAGGCCTTACAAGTAGCTGTGAAAATAAGGGAAGCAAAAAGCAAAGGAGAAAAGGAAAGACATTCCCATTTGAGTGCAGAGTTCCAAAGAATAGCAAGGAAAGATAAGAAAGCCTTCCTCAGTGATTAATGCAAAGAAATAGAGGAAAACAATAGAATGGGAAAGACTAGAGATCTTTTGAAGAAAATGATAGATACCAAGGGAACATTTCATGCAAAGCTGAGCTCGCTGACAGACAGAAATGGTAGGGACCTAATAGAAGCAGAAGATATTAAGAAGAGGTGGCAAGAATACACAGAAGAACTGTACAAAAAAGATCTTCACGACCCAGATAGTCATGATGGTGTGATCACTCCCCTAGAGCCAGACATCCTGGAATGTGAAGTCAAGTGGGCCTTAGGAAGCATCACTATTAACAAAGCTAGTGGAGGTAACGGAATTCCAGTTGAAGTGCTGCACTCAACATGCAAGCAAATTTGGAAAACTCAGCAGTGGCCACAGGACTGAAAAAGGTCAGTTTTCATTTCAATCCCAAAGAAAGGCAATGCCAAAGAATGCTCAAACTATTGCACAATTGCACTCATCTCACACATTAGTAAAGTAAAACTCAAAATTCTCCAAGCCAGGCTTCAGCAATATGTGAACCGTGAACTTCCAGATGTTCAAGCTGGTTTTAGATCAGTACATACACAAAACCCAAAATTTTCCTGAGAGTCCTCAATGAAGGAAAAGGTCATGAATATCACATTCCTTCACAATTAATATGTCACACAATTAATCATGTCACACGATTGTGGTAAAATACAAAGAATGTTGCCCTTATAGAGACTTGGGTTCACATCTGAATAGCAAGACCAAATAGTTCTTCATAAAGTCATTCACTTTAATCAAAGTTATTTAATTTGTCTATTAAATCATATAATATTATTTAATTCACTGGGCAATGTGATAATTAGATAGTCTACATTATTTGTTCTTAGCAAAGTGACTATTTTAGAACATATCTTTATTTTTTTATTTTTTTATTTTTTTATTGTAGTGAATTTTGTCATACATTGAAATGAAACAGCCTTGAGTTTACATGTCTTCCCCATCCCGATCCCCCCTCCCACCTCCCTCTCCACCCGCTCCCTCCAGGTCTTCCCAGAGCACCAGGTCCGAGTGCTTGTCTCATGCATCCAACCTGGGCTGGTGATCTGTTTCACCCTTGATTAGAACATATCTTTAAAAATTTAATTTGTTTTAGCATTTATATGAACTACCCTTGTCATAGTAATTTCTATTTGCTTGTGTATCTTAAGGTTGAGGCCTATTATGTTTTTGTATTTTATTTACTTCGTTCTACAAATGGATTCTAAGTTGTTATAGGCATATCTATGGGTTACATGCTGAAGGAAAATTTCAAAATATGAAAAACTGTTTCATTGTCTGGGTGAGATTTTAAAATCAACACTGCATAAAATATGTGCTTCAATATAGACAGTAGATATAAATTTTGGTAATTAACTGACTTCTGAGCAAATTATCTTGTGCTTACTCATTCTGTGTGGCCTGGAATTGCTACTCTCTTATATGATTTTACTGGTTGGTGTAATGTTTTATAAGTAAGAAAATGAATAATTGCATGATTTTGAGAATATAACAAATTAGTGCCAAAGCAAAGCTTAAATAAGGACTTAAAATATTTTAAAGGAATTAATGAAATTTGTTGCTTTATAAACTAGTAGCAGGGGAAATAAAAGTATTATATATTGGTAGAAATCAGGTATCCATCAATGCCCTTGGATAAATTTACAAGACTGGTAAAGATAAAATGTGAATGTCCTGTGTGATATTATTAACCAAATATTCATTTCTATCTCCTTGATGTGATAATCCACTTGCATAAAATTAGAAGAAAGGAAAAAAAAGGTTAAAAATACATTACTGTATTTTAATTTTAGATGATGAATTACAAAATGCAAAGAGTTTCTCTGTACCACCTTCTGTCTAGGAGCCTAGAATTAAGAATGGAGTACGATAACTGAATAAAATCAAGAAGAAAGTGACTTAATTTGTGGTTAGATAAGCAGGAGGGACCAGGCTCTTGGTAGTAAGGCTGTAAATCACTGTGATAATCTACCAGAAGGGTGAGCTGTAAAAATGTGTTCCCTCTAAGTTTTTAACATGATAGTGTTTAGTTTTGGTAAAGACACGGGGATTTATTAATTGATCCCTGATTAGTTTTTTGGGGGTGGAGGGGGAGGACATCATTCATTCATTTAGTACTCTTTGCTGATCTCTTTACGTACATTAAAGCTGATCTGTTTATGTGCATCTTTCCAGTAGTTCCTGTGAAGCTGGTGCTAATGCACTTTTGTTTTTAAAAATCAGTGAGAGTCTGAACAAGGCTTTGAATTTAGTTATATTTGTCTGATTCTATGTCTCTTTCAGTTTCCTCTATGGGAGGTTCTCTCACTATTTATTAGTTCATGAATCTGTATTTCATGATTTTAGCAGTGGGGTCCTTTCTAGAAATGAGAACTCTGTATGTGATATAATGCTACCCAGTCTTTCAATATCTTATTTGGAAAACCATTGCTATAGTTCATTTCTTTGTTTTTCACTTCTTAATTCTTTCGGTTTTGCCCCTAATCTATAAATGGCAAATGTAGTAACCTCAAGGAGGCTAGAATATGACTTTAATAGTCTTAAACTTCAATTGTATTTTCTCAGTAGATATATAGTTAGAATCAGTGGGAGTTTAGCCTTGGTGAAGGTTATAGAATTAAACTCTTATTCTTTCAATTTCACATCAGCTTTGGCTTATTTGACTACTCTGGTTTTCTTTTCTGCCCTGTGCAGTCTGGGGCAAACCAAGACCTTACTGAGTCTTTGTAAAACAATTTTCATTTTGCATATTGGAGTTACAATGAGCAGTGATGCTATCTGTATCAAGGTTATGATATGATGTTGATGATTTGGGTTTGAAATTGTTTTCCAAGGAAAGGAAGAATTCTGGAGAGGTAGGCTTAATAAAGTTCATTTCCTGGTTTTTATTTATATTAGTGCTCTGTGATGGACTTTTTTTTCCCTTTATTTTTTATTAGTTGGAGGCGAATTACTTTACAATATTGTAGTGGGTTTTGTCATACATTGACATGAATCAGCCATGGATTTGTACGTGTTCCCCATCTAGAACCCCACCTCCAACCTTCCTCCCCATCCCATCCCTCTGGGTCATCACAGTGCACCAGCCCCGAGCACTTGTCTCATGCATCCAACCTGGGCTGGTGATATGTTTCACACTTGATAATATACATGTTCCAATGCTGTTCTCTAAGATCATCCCACCCTCGCCTTCTCCCATAGAGTCCAAAAGTCTGTTCTTCTGTTCTATACATCTGTGTCTCTTTTTGTGTCTTGCATATAGTGTTATTATTACCATCTTTCTAAATTCCATATATATGTGTTAGTATACTGTACTGGTGTTTATTTTTCTGGCTTACTTCGCTATGAATAATGGGCTCCAGTTTCATCCATCTCATTAGAACTGATTCAAATGAATTTTTTAATGGCTGAGTAATATTCCATTGTGTATATGTACCACAACTTCCTTATCCATTCGACTGCTAATAGACATCTAGGTTGCTTCCATGTCCTGGCTATTATAAACAGTGCTGTGATGAACACTGGGGTGCACATGTCTCTTTCAGATCTGGTTTCCTCAGTGTGTATGCCCAGAAGTGGTATTGCTGGGTCATATGGCAGTTATATTTCCAGTTTTTAAAGAAATCTCCACAGTTTTCTCCATAGTGGCGTACTAGTTTGCATTCCCACCAACAGTGTAAGATGGTTCCGTTATCTCCACATCCTCTCCAGCGTGTATTGCTTGTAGACTTTTGGAGAGCCCCCATCCTGACTGGTGTGTAATGGTTGTGGTGTGTAATCATTGTGGATTTTATTTAATTTCTCTCATAACGAGTGATGTTGAACATCTTTTCATGTGTTTGTTAGCCATCTATATGTCTTCCTTGGAGAAATGTCTGTTTAGCCCTTTGGCCCATTTTTTGATTGGGTCATTTTTCTAGAATTGAGCTGCAGTAGTTGCTTGTATATTTTTTAGCTTAATCCATTGTCTGTTGCTTCATATGCTATTATTTTCTCCCATTCTGAAGGCTGTCTTTTCACCTTGCTTATAGTTTCCTTTGTTGTGCAAAAGCTTTTAATTTTAATTAGGTCCCATTTGTTTATTTTTGTTTTTATTTCCAACATTCCGGGAGGTGGGTCATAGAGGATCCTGCTGTGATTTATGTTGGAGAGTGTTTTGCCCATGTTTTCCTCTAGGAGTTTTATAGTTTCTGGTCTTACATTTAGATCTTTAATCCATTTTGAGTTTATTTTTGTGTATGGTGTTAGAAAGTGTTCTAGTTTCATTCTTTTACAAGTAGTTGACCAGTTTTCCCAGCACCACTTGTTAAAGAGGTTGTCTTTTTTCCATTGTATATCCTTGCCTCCTTTGTCGAAGATAAGGTGTCCATAGGTTCGTGGATTTATCTCTGGGCTTGCTATTCTGTTTCATTGATCTATATTTCTGTCTTTGTGCCAGTACCATACTGTCTTGATGACTGTGGCATTGTAGTAGAGCCTGAAGTCAGGAAGGTTGATTCCTCCAGTTCCTTTTTTCTTTGTCAAGATTTCTTTGTCTATTTGAGGGTGTTTTTTGTTGTTGTTGTTGTTGTTGCTGTTGTTGTATTTCCATACAAATTGTGAAATTATTTGTTCTAGTTCTGTGAAAAATACCATTGGTAGCTTGATGGGGATTGCATTGAATCTAGATTGCTTTGAGTAGTATAGTAATTTCCACACTATAGATTCTTCCAATTCTTGAGCACAGTATATTTCTTCATCTCTTTGTGTCCTCTTTGATTTCTTTCATCAATGTTTTGTAGTTTTCTATATATAGGTCTTTTGTTTCTTTAGGTATATACACCCCTAAGTATTTTATTTTTTGTTGTTGTTGTTGCAATGGTGAATGGTATTGCTTCCTTAATTTCTGTTTCTGTTTTCTCATTGTTAGTGTATAAGAATGCAAGGGATTTCCGTGTGTTAATTTTACATGCTGCAACTTTACTATATTCATTGATTAGCCCTAGTAATTTTCTGGTAGAGTCTTTAGGGTTTTCCATGTAGAGGATCACGTCATCTGCAAATAGTGAGTGTTTTTACTTTTTCTTTTCCTATCTGTATTCCTTTTACTTATTTTTCTGCTCTGATTATTGTAGCCAAAACTTTCAAAACTATGTTGAATAGTAGTGGTGAGAGTGGGCACCCTTGTCTTGTTCCTGACTTTAAGGAATGTTTTCAATATTTCTCCATTGAGGATAATGTTTGCTGTAGGTTTGTCATATATAGCTTTTATTATATTGAGATATGATCCTTCTATTCCTGCTTTCTGGAGAGTTTTTATCATGAATGGATGTTGAATTTTGTCAAAGGCTTTCTCTACATCTATTGAGATAATTGCATGGTTTTCATCTTTCACTTTGTTAATGTGGTGTATTACATTGATTTGCAGATATTAAAGAATCCTTGCATTCCTGGGATAAAGTCCACTTGGTCATGATGTGTGATCTTTGTAATATGTTGTTGTAATCTCTTTGCTAGAATTTTGTTAAGGGTTTTTGCATCTATGTTCATCAGTGACATTGGCCTGTAGTTTTCTTTTTTTGTGGAATTTGTGTTTTGTTTTGATATTAGTGTGATTGTGGCCTCAGAGAATGAGTTTGGAAGTTTGCCTTTTCTGCAATTTTCTGGAAGAGTTTGAGTAAGATGGGTGTTAGCTCTTCTCTAAATTTTTGGTAGAATTCAGCTGTGAAGCCACCTGGTCCTGGGCTTCTGTTTGCTGGAAGATTTCTGATTACGGTTTCGATTTCTATGCTTGTGATGCGTCTGTTAAGATCGTCTATTTCTTCCTGGTTCAGTTTCAGAAAGTTATACTTTTCTAAGAATTTGTCCATTTCTTCCAAGTTGTCCATTTTATTGGAGTATAGTCTCTTATGATCCTTTGTATTTCAGAGTCATCTGTTGTGATCTTTCCATTTTCATTTCTAATTTTGTTGATTTGGTTCTTCTCTCTTTGTTTCTTGATGAGTCTGGCTAACGGTTTGTCAATTTTGTTTATCTTTTTAAAAAACAAGTTTTAAGATTTGTTGATTTTTGCTATGGTCTCTTTAGTTTTTTTTTGCATTTATTTCTGCCCTAATTTTTAAGATTTTTTTCCTTCTTCTAACCCTGGGATGCTTCATCTCTTCCTTCTCTAGTTGCTTTAGGTGTAGAGTTAGGTTATTTATTTGATTTTTTTCTTGTGTCTTGAGGCAAGCCTGTAATGATGTGAAGCTTCCCCTTAGCTCTGCTTTTACAGTGTCCCATAGGTTTTGGGTTGTTTTGTTTTCATTTACATTTGTTTCAATGAGTATTTTTATTTCATTTTTTTATTTCTTCTATGATTTGTTGGTTATTCAGAAGCATGTTATTTAGCCTCCATATGTTTGAATTTTTAATAATTTTTTCTTCCTGTAATTGAGATCTAATCTTACTGCACCATGGTCAGAAAAGATGACTGGAATAATTTCTTTCTTTCTTTCTTTCTTTTTCTTTTCTTTTTTTTTTTTTTTTTTTGAGTTTACGAAGGCTAGATTTATAGCCAATGTTTTTATCTATTCTGGAGAAGGTCCCGTGTGCACTTGAGAAAAAGGCAAAGTTGATTGTTCTGGGGTGATATGTCCTATAGATAATAATTAGATCTATCTAATCCCTTGTGTCATTTAAAGTTTGTGTTTCCGTGTTAATTTTCTGTTTAGTTGATCTATCCATAGTTGTGAGTGGGGTATTAAAGTCTCCCACTATTATTGTGTTACGATTAATTTCCTCTTTCATACTCGTTAGAGTTTGCCATATATATTGTGGTGCTCCTATGTTGGGTGCATATATATTTATAACATATCTTCTTCTTGGATTGATCCTTTTATCATTATGTAGTGTCCTTCCTTGTCTCTTTTCACAGCCTTTATTTGAAAGTATATTTTGTCTGATATGAGTATTGCGAATCCTGATTTCTTTTGTTCTCCGTTTGTATGAAATATTTTTTCCAGCCCTTCACTTTTAGTCTGTATGTTTCCCTTGTTTAGAGGTGGGTCTCTTATAGACAGCATATATAGGGGTCTGTTTTTGTATCCATTCAGCCAGTCTTTGTATTTTGGTTGGGGCATTCAACCCATTTACATTTAGGGTAATTATTGATAGGTATGGTCACGTTGCCTTTTACTTTGTTGTTTTGGGTTCACTTTTATACAACCTTTCTGTGTTTCCTGTCTAGAGAATATACTTTAGCATTTGTTGAAAAACTTGTTTGGTGGTGCTGATTTCTCTCAGCTTTTGCTCATCTGTAAAAGTATGGAATTCTCCTTCATATCTGAATGAGATCCTTGCTGGGCACAATAATCTGGGCTGTAGGTTATTCTCTTTCATTACTTGATGTATGTCCTGCCATCCCCTTCTAGCCTGAAGGGTTTCTATTGTTAGATCAGCTGTTATCTTAATGGGAATCCCTTTGTGTGTTATTTGTTGTTTCTCCCTTGCTGCTTTTAATATTTGCTCTTTTCATTTGATCTTTGTTAATTTGATTAATAGGTGTCTTGGGGTGTTTTGGCTTGGGTTTATCCTGTTTGGGACTCTCTGGCTTTCTTGGACTTGGGTGGCTATTTCCTTCCTCATTTTAGGGAAGTTTTCAGCTATTATCACCTCGAGTATTTTCTCATGGCATTTCTTTCTGTCTTCTTCTAGGACTCCTATGATTTGAATGTTGGTGCATTTCACATTGTTCTAGAGGTCCCTGAGGTTGTCCTCATTTCTTTTGATTCTTTTTTCTTCTTTCCTCTCTGCTTCATTTATTTCCATCATTTTATCTTCTACCTCACTTATCCTATCTTCTGTCTCTGTTATTCTACTCTTAATTCCTTCCAGAGTGTTTTTTATCTCATTTATTGCATTATTCATTTTTAATTGACTCTTTTTTTTATTTCTTCTAGGTGTTTATTAAACATTTCTTGCATCATCTCAATCTTTGTCTCCAGGCTATTTATTTGTAACTCCATTTTGTTTTCAAGATTTTGGATCATTTTTATTATCATTATTCTAAATTCTTTTTTGGGTAGATTCCCTATCTCCTCCTCTTTTGTTTGACTTGGTGGGCATTTTTCATGTTCCTTTACGTGTTGGGTATTTCTCTGCCTTTTCATCTTGTTTAGATTGCTGTGT
>SNSB01091616.1:675637-692188 GCA_012922965.1 Capreolus pygargus
TTGCATTATTCATTTTTAATTGACTCTTTTTTTTATTTCTTCTAGGTGTTTATTAAACATTTCTTGCATCATCTCAATCTTTGTCTCCAGGCTATTTATTTGTAACTCCATTTTGTTTTCAAGATTTTGGATCATTTTTATTATCATTATTCTAAATTCTTTTTTGGGTAGATTCCCTATCTCCTCCTCTTTTGTTTGACTTGGTGGGCATTTTTCATGTTCCTTTACCTGTTGGGTATTTCTCTGCCTTTTCATCTTTTTTATATTGCTGTGTCTGGAGTGGGCTTTCTGTACTCTGGTGGTCTGTGGTTTCTTTTTATTGTGGATGTTTCTCCCAGGGGTTGGGTTGGACAATTTGCTTGCCAAGTTTTCCTGGTTAGGGAAGCTTGCGTTGGTGTTCTGGTGCATAGAATTGGATTTCTTCTCTTTAGAGTGCAATGGAATGTCCAGTAATGAGTTTTGAAATGGGTCTATGTGTTAGGTGTGACCTTGGGCAGCCTGTATATTGACGTTCAGGTCTATGTTCCTGTGTTGCTGGACAATTTGCATGGTATGTCTTGCTTTGGAACTTATTGGCTCTTGGGTGGTGGTTGGTCAGTGTAGATATGGAGGCTTTTGGACAGTCTCTTATTATTTAATGTTCCATGTAGTTAGGAGTTTTCTTGTGTTCTCAGGTTTTGGGCTTAAGTCTCCTGCCTCTGGATATCAGCCTTATTCTTCCAGTAGTCTCAAGACTTCTCCAACTATACATCAGCAATAATAAAACTTCTAGGTTAATGGTGAAAAGATTATCCACCATGAGGGACACCCAGAGAGGTTCACAGAGTTACCTGAAGAAGAGGAGAGGAAGGAAGGAGATAGAGATGAGCAGGAGGGGAAAAGGGGGGACTTAAGAGAATAGAGACAAATCTACACAGTTGTCTGTTCCCAGAGTGTTCTCTGTAGCCCAGAAACCCACAGAGATTCACAGAATTGCATTGGGATGAGAAGGTGAAGGGAGCAAATAGAGGTGTTCTGAGGTAGAAAATGGAGAGTTAAAAGTGGGAGAGAGTAATCAACACACTCCTGAGTAAAAATGGGTACTGAATATTGGATTCTTAAATGTCCAAAATTTATATCAAATACTGAAAAGCAAAGATTAAAAATCTAGAATAGAGGTTTGACTCTTAAAAATACAATATTAAAAACAAAAACAAAAACACAAAAAAATTAGAAATATATATGAAGTTCGCTTTTAAAGTGTGGCTTCTCCTTTTTTTTTTTTTTTTTTGCAAGGTTACAGTGAAATGAAAATGAAAATTAAGGAGTAATAGAGGACTTTAAAAGAAAATAAGAGAAAAAATAAAACAAGAAAAATTTTTTCCTAATTAAAAATAAATAGTAAAAATATATGAAAATGAAAGTTAAGGAGTAATGGGGGAGTAATAAGGAATTTTAAAAGAAAATAAAATAGAAAACATAAAAAGTAAAACAAAAGAAAAAATTAATTTTAAAAAAAGTAAAAATATATCTGGAATTTCTCTGGAGCTGTTGCGGTCAGTGTGGGTTTGATTCAGTTTCAGATAGCTCCTCGTTCCAGCTTACACTTCTCAATATTTATAGGCCCATTCCATTGTAGTAAGTGTTATCTACAGGGATTTTAATCTGTTGCACCGGTCCCTTCTGAAGCAGTTCCCTTTGTTTATTTGGCTTCTGTTTGCCGGTCTCTCCAGTGTCTAATTTCTGCCCTGACACAGGCAGGTGGAGGTAGTCTCTTCTTTATGTTTGCTTCTTTAGTCATGCTGCGGGGAGGGAGGGGTGCTGCAGACAGATATTGCTGGCTGGCAAGGGTGGGTAGCACTCACAGTGTTCTAGACACACTGGGTTTGCCCCACTCATGGGTGTGTGCTTTCCCCGTCTACACTGCTCAGGCTCCCGGCTGCTCTATATGAAGTGGGCCCTGCATTGCAAGCTTGATGGGTGCACTCTCCCCAGGTGCAGTGCGCCTTCTCCTCTCCACGGTCCCAGCCTCAGTTTCCAGGCATGCCAGTAGGGTGCATGTGCCTTGTGTCGATTCTTGGGGGCTAGCCTCTAGCCACGACCCTCCCAACAGATTTTGACCATCCTGAATCTCAGGAAGTCTTTGGTTAGAAACTGGAGGCCTGTTTGCAGTTTGGTAGGGGGTGCCATCTCTGGGGCTGAGTTTTCCCCTTTTCCCTCCCTCTGCTTCCTGCCTCTGGCAGGGATGGGCCGGTCCGCAGTCAGCTAGCTCTTCTCTGGAATTGCTCAGTCCCTTTGTTCTGTGAATGGCCAGCAGTGTGTTTGGGCCGGTTAATTTTTTCTCTCTCTCTTGCAATCCCCCAGTTTAAGTTGCTATCTCACATTAGCTCCCTCCAATTGCCCTCAGGATATTTGGGCCTTGTCCTACCCTAATCAATGCCACCAGCTCCTCTCCGTTCTGCCTCCACTTTCTGGTGGTGGATGCGGGCGTCTGGGGCACTTTTCTGCTGGGAGTTGCTTTTAGGCATGTAATCTGTGAATTTATTTATTTTTCCTCCCAGTTAGGTTGCCCTCCGAGATTAAAAAACTTCCCCAGACCCACCCAGGTGAGGGTTTTGTGGTGTTTGGAAACTTCCTCTATTATGACTCCCTTCCTGGGGTAGGTCTCTGTCCCTAGCTCTTTTGTCCCTCTTTTTATCTTTTATATTTTGTGCTATTTCCTTTTGAAGACAATAGGCTACTTTTCTGGGCACCTGATGTCTTCTGTTAGTGGTCAGAAGTTGTTTTGTGAAGTTTGCTCAGCGTTCAAGTGTTCTTTTGATGAATTTGTATGAATTATGATGAATTTAAGAAAGTGGTCTCCCCGTCCTATTCCTCCACCATCTTGGCTCCTCCTGGCCCACTTTTTGATTGGGTCATTTATTTTTCTGGAATTGAGCTACAGGAGCTGCTTATATATTTTTGAGATTAATTCTTTGTCCATTGCTTCCTTTGTTCTTATTTTCTTCCATTCTGAAATGTGTTTTTTCACCTCGCTTATAGTTTTCTTTGTTCTGCAGAAGATTTTAATTTTAATTAGGTTCTATCTGTTTATTTTTGCTTTTATTTCCAATATTCTGGGAGGTGGGTCATAGAGGATGCTGCTGTGGTTTATGTCAGAGGTGGTTTATGTGGTTTATGTGATTTTTGCCTATGTTTTCCTCTAGGAGTTTTATAGTTTCTGGTCTTACATTTAGATCTTTAATCCATTTTGAGTTTATTTTTGTGTATGGTGTTAGAAAGTGTTCTAGTTTCATTCTTTTACAAGTGGTTGACCAGTTTCCCCAGAACCACTTGTTAAAGAGATTATCTTTTTGCCCATATATTCCTGACTCCTTTGTCAAGTATACAGTGTCCATAGGTACGTGGATTTATCTCTGAGCTTTCTCTTTTGTTCCACTGATCTATATTCCTGTCTTTGTGCCAGTACCATACTGTCTTGATGACTGTGACTTTGTAGTAAAGACTGAAGTCAGGCAACTTGATTCCTCCAGTTCCGTTCTTCTTTCTCAAGATTGCTTTGGCTATTTGAGTTTTTTTTTTTTTTTAATTTGCATAAAAATTGTGAAATTATTTGTTCTAATTCTCTGAAAAATACCGTTGGTAACTTGATGGGGATTGCACTGAATCTATATATTGCTTTATGTAGTATACTCATTTTCACTGTATTGATTCTTCCAATCCCTAAACATGGAATATTTCTCCATCTATTTGTGTCCTCTTTGATTTCTTTCACCAGTGCTTTATAGGTTTTTTGTTTGTTTGTTTGTTTAAAGATAGGTCTTTTGTTTCTTTAAGTAGAAATATTCTAAGTATTTTATTCTTTTCATTGAATGCTGAGTGGAATTGTTTCCTTAATTTCTCTTTCTATTTCCTCATTGTCAGTGTATGAGAATGCAAAGGATTTCTGTATGTTGATTTTATAACAGTAACTTAACTATATTCATTGATTAACTCTAATAATTTTCTGGTGGGTTTTCTATGTATAGGATCATGTCATCTGCAAACAATGAGAGTTTTGCTTCTTTATTCCAATCTTGATTCCTTTTATTTCTATTTCTGCTCTGATTGTTGTGGCCAAAACTTTCAAAACTATGTTGAATAGTAGTGGTGAAAGTGGGCCCCCTTGTCTTGTTCCTTAGTTTAGGGAAATTGCTTTCAATTTTTCACCATTGAGGATAATGCTTGCTGTGGGTTTGTCATATATAGCTTTCATTTTGTTGATGTATGTTCCATCTATTCTTGCTTTCTGAAGTGTGTTTTTCTTTATCATAAATGGATTTTGAATTTTGTCAAAGGCTTTCTCTGTATCTGTTGATATAATCATATGGTTTTATGTTTCAATTAGTTAATGTGGTGTATTACTTTGATTTATTTTTGGATATTGAAGAATCCTTGCATCCTTGTGATAAAACTCACTTGGTCATGATGTACGACCTTTTTCGTATATTGTTGGATTCCATTTGCTAGAATTTTGTTAAGGATTTTTGCATCTATATTCGTCAGTGGTATTGGCCTATAGTTTTCTCTTTTTATGCCATCTTTGTCAGATTTTGGTATTAAGGAGATGGTGGCCTCATAGATTGCATTTGTAAGTTTACCTTCCTCTGCAATTTTCAGGAAGAGTTTGAGTAGGATAGGTGTTGGCTCTTCTCTAAATTCTTGGTAGAGTTCAGCTGTGAAGACTTCTGGTCCTGGGCTTTTGTTTATTGGAAATTTTCTGATTACAGTTTCAGTTCCCATGACTGTGATAGTCCTATTAACATTTTTTTATTCCTTCCTGGTTCAGTTTTGGAAAGTTGTAGTTTTCTAAGAATTTTTCCATTTCATGCAAGATGTCCATTTTATTTGCATATAGTTGCTGATAATAGTCTGTTATGATCCTTTGTACGTCTGTGTTGTCTGTTGTGACCTCTCCATTTTCCTTTCTAATTTTGCTGAATTGACTTTTCTCTTTTTGTTTATTGAAGAGTGTGACTAATGGTTTGTCACTTTTATTTATCTTCTCATAAAACAGCTTTTGACTTTGTTGATTTTTGCTATGGTCTCTTTTATTTCTTTTTATTTTTTATGTTTATTATTATTATTTTTTAATTGTAGTGGGTTTTGTCTTACATTGAAGTGAATCAGCCAGGGGTTTACATGTGTTCCCCATCCCAATCCCCCCTCCCACCTCCCTCTCCACCCGATCCCTCTAGGTTTTCCCAGTGCACCAGGTCTGAGCGCTTGTCTCATGCATCCAACCTGGGCTGGTGATCTGTTTAACCCTAGATAATATACATGTTTTGATGCTGTTCTCTTGAAACATCCCACCCTTGCCTTCTCCCACAGAGTCCAAAAGACTGTTCTATACATCTGTGTCTCTTTTTCTGTTTTGCATATAGGGTTATCATTAACATCTTTCTAAATTCCATATATATGTATTAGTATATTGTAATGGTCTTTATCTTTCTGGCTTACTTCACTCTGTATAATGGGCTCCAGTTTCATCCATCTCATTAGAACTGATACAAATGAATTCTTTTTAATGGCTGAGTAATATTCCATGCTGTATATGTACCACAGCTTCCTTATCCATTCGTCTGCTGATGGGCATCTAGGTTGCTTCCATGTCCTGGCTATGACAAACAGTGCTGCGATGAACATTGGGGTGCACGTGTCTCTTTCAGATCTGGTTTCCTTGGTGTGTATGCCCAGAAGTGGGATTGCTGGGTCATGTGGAAGTTCTGTTTCCAGTTTTTAAAGAAATCTCCACACTGTTTTCCATAGCGGCTGTACTAGTTTGCATTCCCACCAACAGTGTAAGAGGGTTCCCTTTTCTCCACACCCTCTCCAGCATTTATTGCTTGTAGACTTTTGGATAGCAGCCATCCTGACTGGCGTGTAATGGTACCTCATCGTGGTTTTGATTTGATTTCTCTGATAATGAGTGATGTTGAGCATCTTTTCATGTGTTTTTTTAGCCATCTGTATGTCTTCCTTGGAGAAATGTTTAGTTCTTTGGCCCATTTTTGATTGGGTGATTTATTTTTCTGGAGTTGAGCTGGAGGAGTTGCTTGTATATTTTTGAGATTAATCCTTTGTTTGTTGCTTAGTTTGCTATTATTTTCTCCCAATCTGAGGGCTGTCTTTTCACCTTGCTTATAGTTTCCTTTGCTGTGCAAAAGCTTTTAAGTTTCATTAGGTCCCATTTGTTTATTTTTGCTTTTGTTTCTAATATTCTGGGATGTGGGTCGTAGAGGATCCTGCTGATTCAATGCAATCCCTATCGAGCTACCAACGGTATTTTTCACAGAACTAGAACAAATAATTTCACAATTTGTATGGAAATACAAAAAACCTTAAATAGCCAAAGTAATCTTAAGAAAGAAGAATGGAACTGGAGGAATCAACCTGCCTGACTTTAGACTATACTACAAAGCCACAGTCATCAAGACAGTATGATATTGGCACAAAGACAGAAATGTAGATCAATGGAACAGAATAGAAAGCCCAGAGATAAACCCACGAACCTATGGTCACCTTATCTTCAACAAAGGAGGAAAGGATATACAATGGAAAAAATACAGCCTCTTTAACAAGTGGTGTTGGGAAAACTGGTCAACCACTTGTAAAAGAATGAAACTAGAACACTTTCTAACACGATACACAAAAATAAACTCAAAATGGATTAAAGATCTAAATGTAAGACCAGACACTATAAAACTCCTAGAAGAGAACATAGGCAAAACACTCTTTTACTTCTTTTGCATTTATTTCTGCCAGAATTTTTAGTATTTCTTACCTTCTACTAATCCTAGGATTCTTCATTTCTTCTTTTTCTTGTTTCTTTAGGTGTAGAGTTAGGTTTTTTACTTCACTATTTTCTTGTTTCTTGAGGTAAGCCTGTATTCCTATGAACCTTCCCCTTGGCACTGCTTTTATAGTGTCCCATAGGTTTTAGATTGTTATGTTTTCATTTTTATTCGTTTCTATGCATATTTTGATGTTTTTTATTTTTTCAAATTTCTTCTGTGAGTTGCTGGTTATTCAGCAGCGTGTTGTGCAGCCCCCATATGTTAGAATTTTTAATATTTTTTTCTCCTGTATTTGACAACTAATCTTATTGCATTATGGTCAGAAAAGATGCTTGGAATAGTTTCAAGTTTTTTGAATTTACCCAACTAGATTTACGGCCCAAGATGTGATCTATCCCTAAGAAGGTTCCATGTGCACTTGAGAAAAAGTTGAAATTCATTGTTTTGGTGAGAAATGTCCTATAGATATCAATTAAGTCTAACTGGCCCATTGTATTATTTAAAGTTTGTGTTTCCTTGTTACTTTACTATTTAGTTGATCTATCCATAGCTGTGAGTGGGGTATTAAAGTCTCCCACTATTATTGTGCTATTGTTAATTTCTACTTTCATACTTGTTAGCACTTACCTTACATGTTGTGGCGCTCCTATTTGGGTGCATATATATTTATAATTGTTAATCTTCTTGGATTGATCCTTTGATCATTATGTAGGGTCCATCTTTGTCTTTTTTCACAGCCTTTGTTTTAAGGTATATTTTATCTGATATGAGTATGACTACTCTTGCTTTTTTCTTTTTTTCTTTTTTTTTTTTTTTTTTGGTCTCCATTTGCATGCAATATCTTTTTCCAGACCTTAATTTTCAGTCTGTATGTATCCCTTGTTTTGAGGTGTATCTCTTGTAGACAACATATATTGGGGTCTTGCTTTTGTATCCATTCAGCCAGTCTTTGTCTTTTGGTTGGGACATTCAACCCACTTACATTTAAGGTAAATATTGATAAGTATGATCCTGTTGCCATTTACTTTATTGTTTTGGGTTTGAGGTTATATACCCTTTGGTGCTTTCTCTCTAGATAAAATGTTTAGCATTTTTTGAAGAGCTGGTTTGATGGTGCTAAATTCTCTGAGCCTTTGCTTGTCTGTAAAGCTTTTGATTTCTCCTTGATATTTGAATGAGATTTTTTTTGCTGGGTACAATAATCTGGGCTGTAGGTTATTTTCTTTTACCACTTTAAGTATGTCATGCCATTCCCTTCTGGCCTGAAGAGTTTCCATTTGAAAGGTTGTCTGTTATCCTTATGGGAATCCCCTTGTGTGTTATTTGTTGGTTTCCTCTTGCTGCTTTTAATATTTCTCTTTGTCTTTGATTTTTGTTAACTTGATTAATATGCATCTTGGGGTGTTTTGCCTTGGGTTTATCCTGTCTGGGACTCTCTGGGTTTCTTGGACTTCGGTGATTATTTCCTTCTCCATTTTAGGGAGGTTTTCAACTCTTATCTCTTCAAGTATTTTCTCAGGTCTGTCTTTTCCTCTTCTTATTCTGGGACTTCTTTGATTTGAATGCTTGGGCATTTAACATTGTCCCAGAGGTCCCTGAGGTTGTCCCCGTTTCTTTTAATTCTTTTATCCTCTCTGTTTCATTTATTTCTACCATTCTAGATTCTACCTTGTTTGTCCTACCTTCTGCTTCCATTATGCTATTGTTGGTGCCTTTCAGAGTGTGTTTGATCTCATTTACTGCATTATTCAGTTTTAATTGACTCTTTTTAATTTTTTCTAGATCCTGTTAAATCTTTCTTGCATCTTCTCAATCCTTGTCTCCAGGATATTTATCTGTAGCTCCATTTTTTTTTTTTTCAATATTTTGGATAAATTTCACTATCATTATTCATAAATCCTTTTTTGGGTAGATTCCCTATCTCTTCCTCTTTTGTTTGGTTTTGTGGGAATTACTCCTGTTCCTTTACCTTCTGGTTATTTCTCTGTCTTTTCATCTTGTTTATATTGCTGTATTTGGGGTTGCCTTTCTGTATTCTAGCAATTTGTGTTTCCTCTTTATTGTAGACGTTCCTCGCTGTAGGTGGGGTTGGATGGATGGCTTGCCAAGGTTTCATGATTAGGGAAGGTTGTGTCAGTGTTCTGGTGGGTGAAGCTGGATTTCTTCTCTCTAGAGTGGTATGAAGTATCCAGTAATGAATTTGAGATGTCAGTGGGTTTGGTTTTACTTTGGTCAACCTGTATACTGAAGCTCAGGGCTATGTTCCTGCATTGCTGGAGAATTTTTGTGTTGTCTTGCTCTGGAATTTGTTGCCCCTTGGGTGGTGCTTGGTTTCAGTGTAGGTGCAGAGGCATTTGATGAGCTCCTATTGATTAATGTTCCCTGGATTCAGGAGTTCTCTGGTGTTCTTTGGATTTGGACTTAAGCCTCCTGCCTCTTGTTTTCAGTCTTATTCTTACAGTAGACTCAAGACTTCTCCATCTATACATCACCAATGATAAAGCATCTAGGTTAATGACGAAAAGTTTCTCCACAGTGAGGGACACCTGGAGAGGTACACAGAGTTACAAGGAGAAGAGAAGAGGGAGGAAGGAGTTAGAGGTGACCAGGATAAGAAGAGGGGGCATCAAAAGGGGAAAGACAGATCCAGCCGGTAATCAGTTCCCTGTGTTCTCCACAGCCTGGAACACACAAAGTGATATAAAGATTTGGGTAGTGAAGAAAGGTTGAGGTGCGGGGGGACAGATGACCTGGTGGATAAAAAGGAGAGTCAAAGGAATAGATGTCAATCAGGCCAGTGATATGACTCCCAAGTAAAAATGCATACTGGAGATTGGGTTCTTAAATGTACAAATTTGATTACAAATACCAAAAAGCAAAGATTAAAAATCAAGAGTATAGGTTAGAATCTCAATAATATAATATTTTAAAAAGTCACAAAATTATTAAAATATATTTGAGATTTGCTTTAAAAATAGGGTCTTTTTTTTTGCAAGGTAATTTTAGGTTATAAAAATGAAAATTAAAGGAGTAATAAGGGACTTAAAATTTAAAAAAAAATTAAAAAATGATAATGGTAAAACTATATCTACAACAGAATTTTGGACTCTGTGGGAGAAGGGGAGGGTGGGATGTTTTGAGAGAACAGCATCTAGGGTGAAACAGATCACCAGCCCATGCTGGATGCATGAGACAAGTGCTCGGGCCTGGTGCACTGGGAAGACCCAGGGGAATAAGGTAGAGAGGGAGGTGGGAGGGGGGATCGGGATGGGGAATACTTGTAAATCCATGGCTGATTCATGTCAATGTATGACAAAAACCACTACAATATTGTAAAGTAATTAGCCTCCAACTAATAAAAATAAATGAAAAATATATAAATACGTATATATCTAGGACTTTCTCTGGGGCTGTTGCCCACAGCATGGGGTTAGTTCATTTGCAGATAGTTCCTTGGACTGGCTTGTACTTATCAAGGTCTAAAGAACCCTTCATATGTAGTAGGTGCTAAGTACAGGGTTTTAATCTTTTTCACCTGTCACTTCTAAAGGAGTTCCCTTGTATATTTTAACTTCTGTTTGCTGGTCTCTTCAGTGTCTAACTTCCAGCCTGACACCATGGGGGCCATGGTAGTCACTTGTTTTAGGGTAATTTGTTCAGTCATGCTGTGCGGAGGGAGGAACATTGCAAACATATATCACTAGAGTGTGCTCTCACTGGTTCAGCCACACTGGGTCTGCCCCCGCTCATGGCGTGTGTGCTTTCCCAGTCTACACTGCTCAGGCCCTATGTTGCTCTGCCTGGAACTGTTTTATGCTGGCCCTGGTTTTCCTGCACTACCCAGGTCTAAGTCACTGAGGTTCAGGTTCTCAGCTTCTTCACAAAGGCACAGACTTAGTTGGGCCTGTGTTTTGTGCCCATTCTAGGTCCGAGCAACTCAGGTGACCAGGTGCTTGGCAAGCACAGTTGCCCCCAGTTGAAGGCTTCAGCTTATCCCCTCTCCTGGTCCAACCACTCAGTTTTCTGGGTGTAAAACAGGCACATCTTCTCAGGTGTGCAGTGTCTCTCTTCTGGGGAGCTGATCTCTGGCTGTGACCCTCCTGGTGGATGTAAACTGTCCAGAATCCAAAGAAGTCTTGGCCAGCCACGAAGTCTGCTTCCAGTTTGGTATAGGATGCCTCTCTGGAGCTGTGATTGCCCCCTTCTGGCTTTGGCTGCTCTCCCCTGCTTGTCTCTGGCAGGTGTACACCAGTCTACAGCCAGTTAGTTCTGCTCAGTCCTTTGTTCTGTGAGTGGGCCTGGCAGTGGGCCTGGCAGGGCCTGGCCTGGTCTTAGCTTAAGGCATTTTGCAGGATAGGTATGCCACAGTCTGGGTTGCCATCTCAAGCTGGTTTGCTCATATTGCCCTCGAAGCATTCGAGGCTTCGAGGCTGGTCCTTACCCAAAGCATTGAAACGCGTGTCTCCCTGTCCAGCCTCAGCTTGTCAGTGGGGGATGTGAGCATCTGGGTTGCTGCTCTGCTGGGAGTTGCTGTTAGGTACATAATCAGTGGGTTTTAATTATTTATTTATTTTTCCTCCCTGTTATTTTTCCCTCTGAGATTCCAAGGCTCCACAGACCCAGTTGAGAGAGTGCTTCCTGTTGTTTGGAAACCTTTTTTTTTTTTTTTTTTTTTAACTCCCTTCCCAGGACTGATCTCCATACCTAACTCTTTTGTCTCTCTTTTTATCTTTTATATCATGCCCTACATCATATTGAGGATAACAGGCTGCCTTTCTAGGTGTCTGATGTTCACTGCCAGCATTCAGAAGTTGTTTTGTGGAATTTTCTTGGTGTTCAAATGTTCTTTTGATTAATTTTGTTGGGAAAAATTGTCTCCCATCATATTCCTCTGCCATCTTAGGACTGTCCCCCTGTCTCTGCTTTTTAATATGCTGTCTAGGTTGTTCAAAACTTTCCTTCCAAGAAGTTAGCATCTTTTAATTTCATGGCTGCAATCACCATCTGCAGTGATTTGGGAGCCCAGAAAAATAAAGTCAGCCACTGTTTCCACTGTTTCCCCATCTATTTACCACGAAATGGTGGGATCAGATACCATGATCTTAGTTTCCTGAATGTTGAGCTTTCAGCCAACTTTTTCCACTCTCCTCTTTTACTTTCATCAAGAGGCTCTTTAGTTCTTCTTCACTTTCTGCAGTAAGGGTGGTGTCATCTACATATCTGATCATGATGTGTTATCTTTTTAACAAATTGTCTGATTCTGACTGATAGAATTTTGTTGAGAGCTTTTGAATCTATATTCATTAGTGATGCCTTAGTTTTCTTTCTTTGGCGTCCTTTTATGGTATAGTGATGTTGGCCTCATAGAAGAATTTGGGAACTTTCCTCCCCCTACATATTTATGGGATAGTTTGACAAAGTAGGTGTTAACTCTCCTCAAAACATTGGGACGGATTTACCTGTGAAGCCATCTGATCCTGGGCTTCATGTGTTGGAAGAATTTTATTACTGTTGGTATTCCCTGCTTGTGATTAGTTTGCTAAGATTTCCTATTTCTTCCTGGTTCAGTCATGGAATGTTATACTTTTGTAAGAATTTGTCCATTTTTCCAAGTTGTCCATTGTAATTGTGCATAATAGTCTCTTTTGATTGTCTGCATTTCTGTGTTGCCTGTTGCAAATTCTAAATTTTCATTTCTAATTTTATTGATTTGCATTTCCTCCCGCCTTTTCTTCTAGGTTAGACAGGGTAACAGTTTATTTTGTTTATCTTCTCAAAGAACCAACATTTAGTTTTGTTGATCTTTGCTATAATTTATTTCACTCCTTTTTTCATTTATTTCTGCTCTGATTTTTTAAATTTATTTCCTCCTATTAACGTTGGGTTTTGTTATTCTTATTGTAGTTCCTTTAGTGATAAAGTTCAGTTCAGTTCAGTTCAGTCACTGATGTTTCTGGCTATTTGAAACCCCATGAATCACAGCACACCAGGCCTCACTGTCCATCACCAACTCCCGGGGTCTACTCAAACTCATGCCCATCAAGTCAATGATGCCATCCAGCCATCTCATGCTCTATCATCCCCTTCTCCTCCTGCCCCCAATCTCTCCCAGCATCAGGATCTTTCCCAATGAGTCAACTCTTCGCATGAGGTGGCCAAAGTATTGGAGTTTCAGCTTCATCATCAGTCCTTCTAATGAACACCCAGGACTGATCTCCTTTAGGATGGACTGGTTGGATCTCCTTGCAGTCCAAGGGACTCTCAAGAGTCTTCTCCAACACTGCAGTTCAAAAGTATCAATTCTTGTTGCTCAACTTTCTTCACAGTCCAACTCTCACATCCATACATGACCACTGGAAAAACCATAGCCTTGACTAGATGGACCTTTGTTGGCAAAGTAATGTCTCTGCTTTTTAATATGCTATCTGGGTTCCTTATAACTTTCCATCCAACCAGTAAGTGTCTTTTAATTTCATGGCTGCAATCACCATCTGCAGTGATTTTCGAGCTCCCCAAAATAAAATCTGACACTGTTTCCACTGTTTGCCCATCTATTTGCCATGAAGTGATGGGACCAGATGCCATGATCTTAGTTTTCTCAATTATTGAGCTTGAAGCCAACTTTTTCACTCTCCTCTCACTTTCATCAAGAGGCTTTTCAGTTCCTCTTCACTTTCTACCATAAGGGTGGTGTCATCTGGACTATGGGTAGAGGTTCGTGACATTGTACAGGAGACAGGTCATCAAGACCATCCCCATGGAAAAGAATTGCATAAAAAGCAAAATGACTGTTTGAGGAGGACTTACAATTAGCTGTGAAAAGAAGAAAACTGAAAAGTAAAAGAGAAAAGGAAAGATATTTCCATTTGAATTCAGAGATTCAAAGCATAGCAAGGAGAGATAAGAAAGCCTTCCTCAGTGATCAAGGGAAATAAATAGAGGAAAACAACACAATGGAAAAGACTAGAGATCTCTTCAAGAAAATTAGAAATACCAAGGGAAGATTTCATGCAAAAATGGGCTCGATAAAGGACAGAAATGGTATGGATCTAACAATAGCAGAAGATACTAAGAAGAGGTGGCAAGAATACACAGAAGAACTGTACAGAAAAGACCCTCACGATCCAGATAATCACGATGGTGTGATCACTCACCTAGAGCCAGACTGTTGGGATAATTTAATGTACCAGAACCTGATGGTCCCAAGTCGACAATAAGAAAGTGGAAGGAAAGAGGCTAGTATTCCCTGGGTTGTGCAGCCAGCCTTCGCATTCCAGGGAATCAGCCAGAGAGAGAGAGAGAGAGAGAGAGAGAGGAACACAAGCTCTGATGGAACAGGGTGCTTTTTTGAATTATGTAAGAGTATTTATACTGGTAGCTTCTTCAGATAATGATCAAGAGACCAGCTTATACAAGCTACCAAGGAAGCAAGGAGCAATAAAGACCATAAGGCCAAAAGGTGATCCATATCCAAAGCAGGTTGTAAATAACCCCTTTCACCAAATGGACAAGCTAATGAAGGAAATGCTATACAAGCATCACATCTCTTTGGTCTCTGTTCTGGGAGAAGCTTGCCTGCTCCTCTCGCCCCTGACAGGAACTGATAAGAAACAGAGGGCTCAAGAGAGATAGGAAACAGAAGGCAGGAATCTTACTGTTAAACATTCCCTGACAATTCCCCCTGTTTTATTAAATTTGTGTAAAAAAAAAAAAAAAAAAAAGGTCCTGACCAAATAAGTTTGGTTAGTATTAGCCAACCTGATAGAAAGGCAATGATAAACAACAAATATAATTCACAGGACAATCACCAACATTACAGTTCCAACCCGATGCTGTGGGTAATACTTTGAAAGTATCTTCATGGATCTAGCCCAGATAATTGACCCACAAACTGTTTAGCTATAGTTTCCAAATTAGTGGAAGAGGGCAGACGTTTAGAAAAAGTTTCAAAGATTTCCTTTTGCAGTAATTGTACAGTCATAAAGGTAATATCATGTATACTTTGTAAATACAATTTTATTCTTTCCCAGTTGTAGGCACTATGATTGAATTGAACAGGAGTAACACAAAACTGACTAGCTTAAAGTAATAGGGGAGTAACACAAGTATATAATTTGCAATTAATACAAGTTACAGAATGTAAAGTCTTATTAAATTTTAAATTTTCTATGGCTATAACAAAAGGAAGTGGTACCCAGGCTTGTATAAAATATGATTGATTATAGTGAAAGAAATAATTACTATGACCATGACTGGTCCCTGTGAAATGTCCTGTCCAAGTCCCAAGTTCTTTGGTGCTGGTGGCAAGTATTTATATGTCCCATGTTCAGGCCCAACTTGTTTATCAAGGATGATCCGAGGGTGAAGAGATGTTATTCCATTGTCAAGCCAACCAAGAAGTCCTTTGTCACGGTAATGTTTCATCATAGTATTAGTAACTTTGAGTAGATAATGTTGTTAATATCATCTGAGCAGTTAGACAACCACATACATGGGGTCCCCAATCAATAATTTTATGATTAGCCACCAACATTAATTTTCTAGATTTGGCTTGACCTTTTCCCCAATGAACAGGAGTATATGTAAAGTTCTTATAAGTAAACCCTTTGCATAATGTTTTCTCTTCTTCCCCTAACTCTTTCCCTAAAGTCTCATTAATATAAAGATGGTTCTCAGACAAAGAAGGGGCAGTAAATAATCCAAGAAATGTCCGAAAATCTTTTTTGCGAGCCAGGGTGAAAGATCAAGTTTGTCGGTTGATGTTTATATATAATTTCTCTGGGCCCAGGCACAATGGAGCCTAAAGAAACATTAGTTTTCCTTCCTCCCTATGGTGTGATAATTACAGGGAGGGGCCATAAGGGTGGAATCATTGGTTGATATGATTGGCCTTTTCTCCATCCATATTACGATTTGTAATAAGGTGGAGCGGTGGGGGGGAGGGGTCAGTAAGTAAGCCCAATTAAGTCTGATTAGTTAATCCGGCTAGAACAGGTGTCATGCAGGCCAGCATAGCGATAAGTTTTTCAAGACGGGGGCATTCCCTGTTGAGAAACCAGATTTTTAAGTGTTTTTATATGTCCCCAAGTGGGGAGATTGTAGTGTTTTGTTGCCAAAGTCGGTGTTTCCTGGAGATCCTTAGAGCTGACATGGTCCATGTTGGAATTTCTTCCTCCTGAAGTTTTTGTTGTTTTGTTTCCATTTTGAATGTTGGGGGCCCCCTTGGGTTGAATTTTCCAAGGGGAAAGCCTTGTGAGTTTGTTGGATCCACCTGGGGAAATAGAAGCATATCCGTTTCCCTGTAATATTAATTTCCCAGATCCCATTATTTATTGAACCCATCTTGATACCAAATGGGCAGAGAAAGAGAACTGTCCTTCAATTTCTAGAAATGTATTTCTGTTCTTGTCAAGATATCTCTTTGTGGAAAGTTTACAAAATTTATTTGAATCAGTTCTAATGAGATGGATGAAACTGGAGCCCATTATACAGAGTGAAGTAAGCCAGAAAGATAAAGATCATTACAATATACTAACACATATATATGGAATTTAGAAAGATGTTAAAGATAACTCTATATGCAGAACAGAAAAAGAGACACAGATTTATAGAACAGTCATTTAGACTCTATGGGAGAAGGGGAGGGTGGGATGTTTCAAGAGAACAGCATCGAAACATGTATACTATCAAGGGTGAAACAGATCACCAGCCCAGGCTGGATGCATGAGACAAGCGC
>SNSB01091637.1:7639-33508 GCA_012922965.1 Capreolus pygargus
ATTACTCAGCCATTAAAAAGAATTCATTTGAATCAGTTCTAATGAGATGGATGAAACTGGAGCCCATTATACAGAGTGAAGTAAGCCAGAAAGATAAATGTATTTATTTTAATTGGAGGCTAATTACTTTACAATATTGTAGTAGTTTTGCCATACATTGACATGAATCCGCCATGGGTGTACATGTGTCCCCCATCCTGAACCCCCTCCCACCTCCCTGCCCATCCCATCCCTCAGGGTCATCCCAGTGCACCAGCCCAGAGCACCCTGTATCATGCATCGAACCTGGACGTGGTATGTTTCACATATGATAATATACATGTTTTTTTTTTCTTTTTTTTTTTTAATATATATGTTTTAAGGCCATTCTCCCAAGTCATCCCACCCTCGCCCTCTCCCACAGAGTCCACAAGACTGTCCTATACATCTGTGTCTCTTTTGCTGTCTCGCATACGGGGTTATCGTTATCATCTTCCTAAATTCCATATATGTGTGTCAGTATACTGTATTGGTGTTTTTCTTATGATATACTCTGCATTTAAGTTAAGTAAGCAGGGTGACAATATACAGACTTGACATACTCCTTTCCTAATTTGAACCAATCTATTGTTCCATGTCCAGTTCTAACTCTTGCTTCTCATACAGGTTTCTCAGGAGGCAGGTAATGTGGTCTGGTGTTCTCATCTCTTTAAGAATTTTTCAGTTTTTTGTGATCCACACAGTCAAAGGCTTTGGTGTAGTCAGTGAAGCAGAAACAGTTTTTTGGTTTTGTTTTTTTTAAATTTCCTTGCTTTTCTATGATCCAGCGGATGTTGGCAATTTGATCTCTGATTCTTCTGCCTTTTCTAAATCCAGCTTGTATATCTGGAAGTTCTTGCCACATATTACTGAAGCCTAGCTTGAAGGATTTTGAGCAAAATTTTGCTAACATGTGAAATGAGTACAATTGTATGGTAATTTGAACATTCTTTGGCATTGCCTTTCTTTGGAACCGGAATGAAAACTAACCTTTTCCAGTCCTGTGGCCACTGCTGAGTTTTAAGGAAAGTGGGGAAAACCACTAGGCCATTCAGGCATGACCTAAATCAAATCACTTACGATTATACAGTGGAGGTGATGGATAGATTCAAGGGACTAGATCTGGTAGACAGAAGGCCTGAAGAACTATGGAAAAGGTTTGTAACTTTGTACAGGAGGTGGTGACCAAAACCATCCCCAAGAAAAAGAAATGCAAGAAGGCAATGTGATTGTCTGAGGAGGCCTTATAAATAGCTGAAAAAAGAAGTGAAGTGAAAGGCAAAAGAGAAAGGGAAAGATACACCCATCTGAATGCAGGGTTTCAGAGAATAGCAAGGGGAGGTAAGAACGCCTTCTTAAATGAAGAATGCAAAGAAATAGAGGAACCAACAGAATGGGAAAGATTAGAGATTTCTTTAAGAAAATTGGAGATAGCAAGGGAGCATTTCATGTAAAGATGAACAGAATAAAGGACAAAAACGGCAAGGACCTAACGGAAGCAGAAGAGAGGTGACAAGAATACACAGAACTGTACAAAAAAGATGTTAATGACCCAGATAACCACCATAGTGTGTTCACTCACCTAGAGCTAGACATCCTGGAGTGTGAAGTCAAGTGAACTTTAGGGAACATTACTATGAACAGTGGGCTTCCCTCGTAGCTCAGTAGGTAAAGAATCTGCCTGCAATGCAGGAGACCTGGGTTCGATTCCTGGGTTCAATTCCTGGGTCAGGAAGATCCCCTGGAGAAGGAAATGGCAATCCAGTCCAGTATTCTTGCCTGGAAAATCCCATGGACAGAGGAGCCTCGCGGGCTACAGTCCATGGGGTCGCAAGACTCGGACACATGGACTAAACCTTGAAACCACCACCACTATTAACAAAGCTAGTGGAAGTGATGGAATTCCCGCTGAGATATTTCAAATCCTAAAAGATGATGCTGTTAAAAGTATTTCACTCATATGCCAGCAAATTTGGGAGAAAAAAAAAAAGTTAGCTATTGTTAATTATTTTCCAGGTTTCCAGGTTGTTTTATATTATTTCAAAATGTGTGCCTTTGCATAAACCATTCCCTAGCCAAGAATTTACTTTCTCCCTTTCACTTTGTTATTCAAGATTTATTAGCTCAAGCATTGGCTCTTCTCTGATGCTTTCTGTAAGTCCACTCCATATCAACTTTCCCTGCTCCACAATATAATACAAATGAAATCCTGTGTGGTATCAGAGCATCCATCTACTGTTTGTTGTTTTACTGCATTCTAATTGTTGGCTTACTCCCGCTTTCATTAATGTTGTGAGTTCCTTTATGAGGATTGTGAATCTCTTACTCTCCATTGCCCAGTCTGATGGTACTGAGTAGATTCTCAATAAAAATTTGAAAAAAAAAAGACTGATGGAATATATTAATGAGAATTGAGAGAGATATGTATGTGTGTGTGAGTATAAATGTTTAGTAGGTACATCTTCTCCATATTGGTTTTCCATTACATGTGTTTTGGTATATATTAATTTTTTTTTATTATCAAGCTGCTTATGATATTTTACTGAGTACCAAAAATTAAAGTAAACCCATTCTTCCTGACTTCAAATAAGATGTGATTCCAAGTTGAGATTTTCCATAAAACTTGCATAGGTTTGCTAGTAATATCATTGGCTTGATTAATGTGAACAGATAAGTAAAATGGTTTAGATTAGTCAGTTTCAAAATTATTTATAAATCTTTGACTTTAAATTGTATTACATGAATACATGTAAGTAGAGAATAGCTGACTGCAAGCCAAATTATCCCCTTTGTTTCTTCATATAAGATCTTTTACATTTTTTGGTAGAAACAGTTACTTCACTACTTTTCCTACTATTAAAATACCATGTACTTGGGACTCTGAGTAATATTAGGAATTGATAATAATGATAGGGTAAATGATAAAATCTGGTCTGCTCTTATTTATATTTTGGAGATTATGCATAGTTTAAAAAGAAAAAGAAAAGAATATAAAGAAACTATGACAAAAGCTGCTTAGAACCAACTAGGTCCAAGATGGCAAAAGATCTGACTTCCAGTGAACCTTGAGCTTTATTATACACCCACTATAATCCGTTAGCAGCTAAATGACACACCCACCAGTGCTGTGACCATTCTGAGGCCAACCGTAAAAAGTCAAAAAGTGGCCCAGTTTCCTGAAATCTCTGCCTCTTCCCCAAAATAGTTGGAATAACCCTTTCACTCACTAGCCTATGAAATTATCCAGCTCACAGAAACTAACGACCCTGTATTTCGAGGCCTCGTTCCTTCTGAGATGGTCCGCTTTCTATCCATACAATGTGTATATCTAAATAAATGCACTTCTTACCTATCCAAAAAAGGAAAAAAAAAAAAAAGTAGAAACCTACCTACTAACCAAATATAACAGTTAATCAGGAGAAATTTTCCTGTCCCAAATTAGATGTATTATTATTTGGTCTTTAAATCCTAAATGTCCAAAGGACTAGAGGATGCTGAAGAGTTAGTTCATTTAATCCTACATCTGAAGCACTTTAAAGACAGATATTAAACCAGGGATATGTTCTTTCAAATGAAGGGAAACAAAACACTTTGGAAAAAGAAATATGCTTTCACTGGCTTTGTCATTAAACTTGGTAACTGTATTTATTGACTAGGTCTAAACTTGCCTCTTCCTAGCCCTCTAATTTACTTTTCTATAAAATGCTCAGTATATTCCGGTATGAAAAAAAATAATCTCCTCTGCTGAGGTTATTGCATTAGCTATTTTCAACTTTAAAATCTGGAAAACACTATAGATTTTTCATCATTTATTCTAACCAGCATAGAATGAATGGATTCCCTTCTTTAATATTTATATTCTCTTCCAGAATGCTAAATTCATGCAATTGTAATTTGATTTAAAAGCTTGATTATTACCTTGTTACATTTGTATCAATCTTGGGTAACAGTTTGTACATAAAAGACATAGGAAGAACAGAATGATTCTCATCATTAAGGAGAAGCTGAACAAGTTGCATAGTTTAGCACCTATAGGGACAGGTTTTAAGTCACTCAGTTTGATTCATGACTGTGTAATTTCAAGTGCTTTCTCCTGGGAGGACTTTGGAGGAACATATGCTTTTCTAGTTTATCTACAAAAAACTTCCTTCACAAGGGCCTTGTTCTATATTCATGGCACCCACTTATCACAGCAAGGCATTTATTTATTGTTGATTTATTGGGAAAAGTCAATATTTTGAGAGATATTTCTGGGGGAAGCAAAAGTAAATCCACTAATTTGTAAGACTGGGCTACAGTCCATTCTGTTAAATGGGAAGAAGAGGTGCTGTCTTTAAGAGCTAGTAGTAGGGCTTCGCTTTCTATAAAAGTGTTTTCATCTGTGTTGTCTTTCTGTGATAAGTTGAAAGTGTTTTGACAAGACTTGATAATCTCTGCAACATTTCACAATGAATAAACTAGAGTTGGCAATGTAGTTTGCTGGTGGTAAAGAGCTCTGATTCTAGATTCATGAATTTTCAGTGAATTCAACAGTTATTTTTTTGTCTCTCATATGTGCCAGATTCTCATCTGAATACAGAGAATATGGCAGATAAGAAAAAGAGACAACAGTTCTTCTTTTTATGGGACTTACATTGAGTTGATGACACAGGCAGTAAACAATATAAATAAATGAACTGTGTAGCATTTCAGATGGAGAAGTGCAATAGAAAAAGCACCCAGGGATTAGGGAGTGTCGGTGTGAGTGTCGGAAGAGAGTTGTTTTCCATTTCCAATAGGGTGGTCATGGAAATCCTCTTAAGACTGAGATTTGTACAGAAACCTGAAGGAGGTAGGACAGTGAGCCATGCAGATTTCTGGGGAACAAGCACTCCCACCAGAGAGACAAGAAATCTCATCAGTCTCCTATTCCGGGTATGAACCTTTGAACAAAGATTGGCACTTTCTATGCCTTAGTTTCCTCCTCTTTTTATATAGGGACACTTGTAGCAGTGCTTAAAAGGGATACTGTAAGAATTAAATAAAATACACGCTGCAGATGTACAGTAAACACTGGATAATGTTAGGTATTATCATACCGATGCTATTGGAAATGTTTCTCTTCCAGGTCACTTTATTCCCAGTCTATCTTTTCTTTAGTGCCCTGTGGGAGTCCACACGTGAATTAATCAGCTTTTGTAGAAAACAGCCTGCTCTTTACAGTGGATGTAAATAAATGTTAATGCTCAAATACTAGATGAGAGAGAGAGCACCCAAAGTTCTTTTTTTCCCTTTTTAAAGATTTTATCAGTTACATATGTACATAAATGCCAGACATTTTTTTTCTCACCTCTATAGTCCCCATTTCCCAGCCCTTAGAAGCAACTACTCTCAATTCTTTTAGCCATTTTGTTTTGTATTTCCTTTCATATATTTAAGAAACTTGCTTATGTTGCCACTTCTTGGTTTTTTAATTTTGGATATTATCTGTAAATTTCCCACTATGATTCATGAGAATTGGGCTTTTTTATGCCATCATCTATGCACACCTTTGATCTCCCCATCAGACTGGTATAGTTATATCATACTTTTGGTTAGATAAATCTTCAGTGGTTGTATTATTGTGACTCTAAAGTGCTATAAACTACTGCATGATGAATATCTTTCCTTTTTTTGTGCCTTTTCCCTTTAGTTAATCTTTGTCTTTTCTGTTATTGATTTGCTTCATTTGTTTACCACTTCACCCCCAGATACTCCCTCAGGAATATAAATTTCCTTGCAGTATGTTTCAACACTTAGGTGTCCCCTCAGTTTCTTCTGAGAGATACTTTACCAAAACATTCCAACTAGCCAGTCTTTGGCCTGACTGATCTCTAAATTCGCTTCAGAACCAACCCTTTTACCATCAACACCCCAAGGCGCTTTTGCTTCCATTTTTAGTTGAATTCTGTTTCTGGAATGCAATATGTTCTTGCTCCTTGTTTTATCCTTTTTATTTTTATTTGTGTAGATGTCTAGGAACTTCCTGGGAAAAGATGCATGAGAGATGGGGTTTGACACGTTTCATATCTGAGAGTCTTCTCCACTCATAATTATCCCCAAGTATAGAATTATAGTATGGAAATAATTTTTCCTTTGGATTTTGGAGATGTTTCTTTTCTGTCTTCTAGATTCTAATATTGCTGTCTAAATATCTGATGTCATTCTGATTTATTAAACTTAAACATTTCAGGGACTTTCCTGGAGATCTAGTGGTTATTATTCTGTGCTTCTGAAATTTCAGGGGACACAGGTTCCATCCCTGGTTGTAGAACTGAGATCCTACATGCCACGTGGTGCAGCCAAAAAAAAAAAAAAAAAAAAGAATTAGACATTTAATTTGAAACACTTGTGATATTTATCCATTTATTTGCCAATAGTTTTATTAATGAGGCAAGATCTTTTCTTTGAATCCCTGATTGAATGTCCTTGTCATAGGCTCATATGAAAGAAATACTCCCACAGTAGATTGTGTATAAATTATGCCTCCTTTTATTTCTTTATTTTTTTTAAAATTTATTTATTTTAGCTGGAGGCTAATTAGTTTACATTATTGTAGTGCTTTTGCCATACAATGACATAAATCCTCCATGGGTATACATATATTCTCCATCCTGAACCTCCCTCCCACCTCCCTCCTCATCCCATCCCTCAGGGTCATCCCAGTGCACCAGCCCCAAGAACCCTGTCTCATGCATCAAACCTGGACTGGCGATCTGTTTCATATATGATAATATACATGTTTCAATGCTGTTCTCTCAGATAATCCCACCCTCGCCTTCTCCCACAGAGTCCAAAAGACTGTACTATACATCTGTGTCTCTTTTGCTGTCTCGCATATAGGGTTATCGTTACCATGTTTCTAAATTCCATATATATGCATTAATATACTGTATTGGTGTTTTTCTTTCTGACTTACTTCACTGTATAATAGGCTCCAGTTTCATCCTCCTCATTAGAACTGACTCAAATGCATTCTTTTTAATAGCTGAGTAATATTCCCTTGTGTATATGCACCACAGCTTTCTTATCCATTCATCCGCCGATAGACATCTAGGTTGCTTCCATGTCCTGGCTATTATAAACAGTGCTGTGATGAACATTGGGGTACATGTTTCTCTTTCAATTCTGGTTTCTTTGGTGTGTATGCCCAGCATTGGGATTGCTGGGTCATATGGCAGTTCTATTTCCAGTTTTTTAAGGAATCTCCACACTGTTTTCCATAGCGGCTGTACTAGTTTGCATTCCCACCAACAGTGTAAGAGGGTTCCCTTTTCTCCACACCCTCTCCAGCATTTATTGCTTGCAGACTTTTGGATAGCAGCCCTCCTGACTGGCGTGTAATGGTACCTCATTGTGGTTTTGATTTGCCTTTCTCTGATAATGAGTGATGTTGAACATCTTTTCTTGTGTTTGTTAGCCATCTGTGTCTTCTTTCGAGAACTGTCTGTTTAGTTCTTTGGCCCAATTTTTGATTGGGTCATTTATTTTTCTGGAATTGAGCTTCAGGAGTTGCTTGTATGTTTTTGAGATTAATTCTTTGTCAGTTGCTTCGTTTGCTATTATTTTCTCCCAATCTGAGGGCTGTCTTTTCACCTCGCTTATAGTTTCCTTCATTATGCAAAAGCTTTTAAGTTTCATTAGGTCCCATTTGTTTATTTTTGCTTTTATTTCCAATATTCTGGGAGGTGGGTCATAGAGGATCTTGCTGTGATTTATGTCAGAGAGTGTTTTGTGTATGTTTTCCTCTAGGAGATTTATAGTTTCTGGTCTTACGTTTAGATCTTTAATCCGTTTTGAGTTTATTTTTGTGTATGGTGTTAGAAAGTGTTCTAGTTTCATTCTTTTACAAGTGGATGACCAGTTTTCCCAGCACCACTTGTTAAAGAGATTGTCTTTTCTCCATTGTGTATTCTTGCCTCCTTTGTCAAAATGGAGTAAATCCTAGATTTTTCATATTTCCCGAAATTTTCTACCACTGAAGTGTCCATTCCCCTTTTGGCATCTTTTTTAAGATACTCATAGCACTCTACACTATTTTTAGCTCTTCAGAAAGTAAAATCTTTATTTCTTCTATCATATACTTTTTCAGAGACACCTTATTAATTCTCTAAAGCATTTGTTGTGGACTTGTGCTAGACATTCTCTTTGGTGCTGGAGTTAACATTTTGAACAAGAAAGATAAGGAAGGATATGCACTCTGAGGGTACATACATTCTAGTTGGGAGAGACAATGAATAAATGAGAAAGATGAAAATATCAGATAATGATCAGAGCTATGAAGAAAATAAAATGGAATGAAGTGATAAGAGAGTACCAGAGAGCTAATTGGATGTTCAAAAAAGACCTCTCTGAAGAGGTAATTTTTAAGGTAAAGCGTGCATGATAAGAACAAACCAAGCATGCAAAATTCTGGGGAAAACTTAACTCTCGGAAGAGGAAACTCAGATATAGAGGGAAGGGTGAGCTTGATGTGTTGCAAGATCTAAGAGAAGGCTGTGTGTGTGGAGTGCTGGAGCAAGCAGAAGAGAAAATGTTCAAAATTATTCAGGGCCAAATTATGAAAGCCATGGGAACAGATTTTGTGTTTCATTACCTTGTTTTAGGAGCCTTGGAAAGTCACGGATGGCTTTTGTGCTTTATTGCCTTGTTTTAAGAGCCATGGGAAGTCACTGGAGGCTCTTAAGCAGCACGGTGACATGATTTGCTTTATAGTTTTGAAGATTCCTTTAAAATTTTTATGGAAAATGGGGATGAGAGTAGAGTGGGAGAATGTGTGTATCTTTCTCCCAAACTGAGAGGTGATGTTAGCTTAGCTTAGCTTAGTCACTCAGTTGTGCCCGACTCTTTGAGACCCCATGGACTGTAGCCTGCAAGGCTTATCTGTACATGGGATTCTCTAGAGGCAAGGGATACTGGAGCAGGTAGCCTACCATTTCCTTCTGCAGGTGATCTTCTTGACCCAGGGATTGAATTCAGGTCTCCTGCATTGCAGGCAAATTGTTTACAGCCTGAACCACCAGAAGAGGGAGAATGTGTGTATCTTTCTTCCACACCGAGAGGTAATGTTGGAGTTGGAGAAAAGTAGGCAGATTCTGAAAATTATTCTGGAGTAAGGTTGACAAGTGTATTTTAGACATAGATGAGGGACTGAGATATGAGTGAGGCCAGTAATGACTCCCAGGTGTTGGGCAGGAGAGGCTGAGTGGATGGTTGGGCCACTTTCTGACCTTTCCTCATGTCTGTTCTTGTCAGATACAAGTGGTGCTGGTTTAATTGCTAAGTCGTGTCCGACTCTTGCGACACTCTTGCATGTCTCCTCTGTCCATAGAATTCTCCAGGCAAGAATACTGGAGTGGGTTGCCATTTCCTTCTCCACAGATACAAGTGGTTCTAAGCAATGTTGCTTTACTCTTCATCATGCATAGAATTTAACTCTAGATAAATGCATACTATTTATCCAGATCCTCTTTCTATTTCATGACTGATGATTTTTGCCTTTTTTCCTGGTTTTAAATTTTGTTTGGCTAAAACAGTTTTTTTGACATACAGGAGGAGGAAGAAAAAATTTGCTCATATTATACCATCTGCTCCTTTTTAATTTCTTTCAAGAAAATTCTCCAAGGGAATGCATTGTCTTATTGATGCCAATTTCATTGTCAGATAGACTGTGACATCCCAGGTTTTAGCATTGACCTATCATGTGGCCCTAGTACTGGCTTACTGGATACTTCCTTTTTTGCCTGTTTAGCAGTGCATTCTTCTTGGCCATGAGAAAAGTGATGCTTTCCTTTTTTCTTCTAATGTGGCTGAAACTTGGGCTGAAGGCCTAAATCCTAGCTTGTGATGTTTTTACTGTATTCTATCTTTATCTTAGTAGATGCAGAAACTATTTCTAACTTAAACAATTATACTACAGACATTCCAGATTATCTGGTTTAATCTCTTGTCTTTGAATGCCAGATCCTGATTTCAGAGGCATATTCAGTTGTTAACAGTACTGTCTGGGAAAAGGCAAAATTAGGGGTAAAGGTTGATTATGCATTGTCATTCCTGAATGCATTTCTGCAGCCTTGTGAATTAGCGTAGTTCCTAATACAGGACTTGAAAGCACTTAATTTGACCTGAAATGAAATAATTTATTAGAAACAAAAATGCTAGTGTAATTTAAAAAGTGTAACTTATTGCTCTAGAAATGTATTTTTCATAACTATTTTCATAAGTATTGATCCTCATTACAATGAGATACAATATTACATTGAAAAAGGTTCATAAAACTTGAGTGGCTGTATAAAAACATTTTTATTGTTTCTTTTGATTATAAAAATATGTCTACTGTGGAAAATTAGAAAAATATGCAGTTTGAAGGAGAAATTAAAAACAGCTTGTAATTCTATTGCTAAAAGACAACTATTACCATTATTGGGTATTTCTTTGATCTTCTCTTTCTATACTTACATACTAATGTGTGTATATACATATGCATCTATTTAAGAATACAACAAATTTTTAGGACTACATGGAGAGTTTAAGAATTTGAGATTATAGTTTTTACACTATGTTTTATCACACTCTTCCATATAATTACAGGTACATTGGAAAATTTGATGACTGCATTATACTTAATTAACATAATAATTTTACCCATTCCCCTATTTAGGAACATTTAGAATGTTTCTGTTATTTTTAGAAACTTGACTTGTTCTACTAAAAAAGAAGTTGCTGAAATGAATATGTACTTGACAGCATTTCTGATTTTTTCTTATCTTAAATTCCTAGAATAGTAATTATTTTGGTTAGAATTTATGAATATGTTAAAGGTTCTTTTTGTATATTGTCAAGCCATGAAATTGAAAGACACTTACTCCTTGGAAGGAAAGTTATGACCAACCTAGACAGCATATTAAAAACCTTTGCCAACAAAGGTCCGTCTAGTCAAGGCTATGGTTTTTCCAGTGGTCATGTAGGGATGTGAGAATTGGACTATAAAGAAAGCTGAGAGCTGAAAAATTGGTGCTTTTGAATTGTGGTGTTGGAGAAGACTCTTGAGAGTCCTTTGGACTGCAAGGAGATCTAACCAATCCATCCTAAAGGAGATCAGTCCTGGGTGTTCATTGGAAGGACTGATGTTGAAGCTGAAACTCCAATACTTTGGCCACCTGATGCGAAGAGCTGACTTATTGGAAAAGACCTTGATGCTGGGAAAGATTGAGGGCAGGAGGAGAAGGGGACCACAGAGGATGAGATGATTGGATGGCATCACTGACTCAACGGACATGGGTTTGGGTGGACTCCGGGAGTTGGTGATGGACAGGGAGGCCTGGCATGCTGCAGTTCATGGGGTCTCAAAGAGTTGGACACGACTGAGCGACTGAACTGAACTGAAAATAACTTTCTATATACATATAAATATTTTGTTAATTTTTGCTAATTTTATATGTTTTTTAAAATGTTATTTGTTGGCCTTCCCTGGTGATCCAGTGGTTAAGAATCTGCCTTGCACTTCAGGGGATGCAGGTTCTATCCTTGGTTGGAGAACTAAGATTCTACATGCCCCAGAGCAACTAAGACCGGATGTAATTTAAAAAAATTTTTAAAAAATATTTGATTTATATATTAAAAAATATATAATTTGCTTATTTCAATTTGTCTTCCTTTGATTATTAGTGAGGTTGAATATTTTATCATGTACATATAAATGTGCACTTCTTCTGTGAATTGCACCTATGTTTTTATCTGTGTTTCTTATTAATGTCTTTAACTGGGATATTAATATTTTGGCTATTGATTTGTAAGGTATGTATTTACCTTTCTCATATTAAATTTTATTTTTCTAATTGAACTTTGCTTTAAATTTTGTCCAAAATGTTTTTGATACAAAATATTTTAAGATATTTATAATTAAACTTATTTGCCTTTTTCTCTATAATTTTATTCCATATTTGTGTGTTGAGGAGACTTTAAGGTGTGAACGGTGTTATTTGTCTTCTGTACCTTTATTTACAATTTTAATCCATTTAGAATATATTTGACATAATTTGGAGATTCTTGAATAGGATTTTATTTTATTTTTTAATTAGCAAACTTTTCCAGTGACATTTGTTGAATAACAAACCCCTTTGTGAAATTTCCTTTGTGAAATTGTTGTTTTTATTATTACTGTCGTTATTATTGTTATTATTACATTCCACAATTTTATATACCCCCAGGAAGTATCAGAGAATCTCATTAGTTATTCTGCTGCTGTTTTAATTCTTATGTATGGTCACATTGTTTTAGTTGTCAGTGTATATATCTGCACTCTCTAGTTAGCTTTCTGACATGTTTTAGCTATCTTTTGTGAATTTACTGTACCAGATAAATATTGCTAAGATCACTAATTATTTTCCTCATTGAAATTTCATTAAATTCTGCTGGAAATTATTCCTATACTCCCAGAAGCCTGCTGGCTCATACATGTTTTCCATCCCAAGATTAGGGATGATTCTGCATCCTTGAAAAATTATTTTTAGATTCCTCTATAAAACCATATTTTATCTATATATGTATTATTTTTTTGCTATAAAAGTTTAGGTCACTTGTGATTTATAGCTATTTGTATTCACATTAGGCTTTAATTTCTCCTTTACTTGACTTTTGCATGTTTATAGAACAAACTAATTTTTGTAAGTACTGATTCAAGGGAAAGCCAAGAGCCTTTATGAAGACTTGAAAAAGAAATGCAACGAAGAATCAGAGGATGCATCTTTTAATGCCAGCCATGGCTGGTTTCATTGGTTCAAGGGAAGAGCCGACAATCAGAACTTAAAAGTAAGTGATGAGGCAGTGAGTATAGATAGAGTAGCTGCCCATGAGTTTCCAGAAATGCTTTGATATATTGTTGATGAAGACACATAATTACCTGAGCAGTTTTTAATGGGGATGAGACAGGACCATACTAGAAGAGGATGCCAAACTGAAGTTGCATCAGCTGGAGGAAAAGTTGGTTCCAGGCTATAAAGCAGCCAAGAATAGGTCACCTCTGTTGTTTGGTGGCAATGCTTCCAGTGACATGAAGCTGAAGCCTCTCTTAGTTTATCATTCAGAGAACCTAAGAGCCCTTAAACACGTAGCCAAGGGCTTTCTTTCTCCCTATCATTTGTAAGAGTAATGTCAAAGCCTGGGTTACACAGGCCATTTTATGGAACTGGTTTTTCCACCAACCTCTCTTGAAGGTAAAGACATATTACTTGGAAAAGGCTGTCCCATTCAACATCCTTTTGCTTCTTGACAGTGCTCTCGCCCCACCCTCTACTCATGGGTGACTTTTATCCCAGCGTCAGGGTAATACATCTGTCACTGAATACTACACCACTCATCCAACCTATGGGCCAGGGAGTTATAGCAACTTTCAAGAAATGTTTATGTATTTTCCAAAAATATTACCTATGCCACGCTGAGTGAAGAATCGGGAACAACCTGGTAACAATTTTGGAAGGGCTATAGCATCTACGAGGCCTTAAAAAACATTGAGTTTGCCTGGTGTGAGGTTACAGCCATCACTGCGAATAGGATTTGGAAGAACCTCTGCCCGCAGTTTGTTCGTGATTTTCATGGATTTGAGGTGGTGGATGAGGAGTCCAAAGAGGTCTTCAACAACTTAAGTGACCTCAGCAAGAAGCTGGAGCTAGATTCTGCAAGAGGATGACCTCACTGAATTCCTTGCTATGCAACACATGGAGCTTATTAAGGAAGACCTGATGGAATTGGAGGCCCAAAGAAAGGAAGAGAAGCAAGAGGAAGAAGTAACTGAAGAACCAGAGAGATTCACAGTGCAGGAGATGGCAGGAAGATTTTCTTTCTTTCAGGAGGCACTGATCGTTTTTGAGGCGTGGGACCTGAACTCAGTGGTGTATGAAGGTTGGGGCTGCCGTTCAGAATCCAGTCCACTGCTACTGTGTCATCTGTGACAAGAAAAAAAGAGCTACTACCCGGACATCACTGGATGAGTTTTTCAAGAGGATGGACAGATTTGAATCCAGTAAGGAGCCAAGAACCTGCGTCATCAGTGTCAGGCCTGAGTGAAATTGCAGCTTGTCCTCTCTCCCCTATTGCTGGAGATTTTTCAACTCTACCGTCTCCCACCTCCCCTCCTTCCTCCAGTCAGTCACTCTTCTCTCCGGTTCACTCGTTGCCAGCCCCTGTATATCAGCTATTGTACTGTACTACTGTACTTTCCAAGGTACTGTACTATAAGGTTAAAAATGGTTTCTTGGGGACTTCCCTGGAAGTTTCATATTTAAAATTTCACCTTCTTGTGCAGAGGGTGCAGGTTCAATCCCTTTTGGGGGCAGTAAGATTCTAGATGCCTCGTGGCTGAAAAACAAAACAAAAACATAAATGATATTGCTAGAAATTCAATAAAGGATTTAAAAACAGTCCACATCAAAAAAGTCCTTAAAAAACATTGTCTTTATTTTTTGAATTTTTTTAATGTATTATTTATGTGAAAAGTATTATAAACCTGTTACAGTGCAGCACTATATACGTGATTGTGTTATTGGGTACTTAGGCTAACTTCATTGAACTTACAAACAAAATGGACTTAAGGAACACACTCTTGGAATGGATCTCGTTCTTATGTAGGGGACTAACTATAAAAAAGTTTTCTTGGACAGAATGGTTTTTCCCTAAAAGCATATAATTTCAAGTGCTCTTGTTAGTCAACTTTAGTGTGAATGAAAAGAACTGCCAGGTATGATTTTTGCCAATTTCCATCAAAGTCACATTAAGGGATAACAGGACTGTGAGCAAGAAATGGGCGCAGTAGGGACCTCTAGTAGTGTGCTGAGAGGGCTAGGGCTAGGGATTTCATTCTGAAGAATGAATCAGAAAAATAGAAACAAGTTTTTGTATATGAAGAATGGTTTCATCTCTTCTGACCACTGAATGGGAAACCAAGGAGGGCATAGGAGAAGCAATATAGTGTGTGAAATGAAATGAGGCCATTTACAGTGAAACCCGATGTAGTGTATCTCATGTCATACTTTGGATTGCTCAGTAGGGAACTAGCTTGGCTTTAACTCTGTAAAGAGATATTAGGAAACCGATTGCATAGAAAATGCATTATCTTTCTTTCTTAAGGAACTGTTTCTGGAGTCTGTTTTGTATTTTGTTATGCCCATTTAAAATTGTTTCCTCTTTGTACATTTCATATATAATGCTTCTCTGTGGTAATAAAAAAGTATTGCGGTTCAAAACATGAAATGCTATTAGGATAGTTCTCTAGTGACTAATATGACAGAAATATGACATTGATGTTTTATTCTATAAACCACTATCATGACATACAGAAACATAGACATATGAGATTGTGCATAGACTTTCCGTCATATGCAAGGGAGCTGGAGTGACTAGGATACTATTGGATATATTCTGTAGATTGTTAATAAGGTTTTGTGCTTAAATTCATTAGTATTATTACTATTATTATTCATAATATTATTAAGATTTAATATTTGTGGCTGCTGTTTAGTCTCTAACTAGTGTCGGACTCTTTGTGACCCCATGGACTGTAGCCTGCCATGCTCCTCAGTCCATGGGAATTCCCAGACGTGGATACTGGAGTGGTTACCATTTCTTTCTCCAAGGGATCTTCCCGATCCAGGGATCAGAATCCATATCTCCTGCATTAGCAGGCAGATTTTTTTTTTTTTTAACCACTGAACCCATATTACTAAAATAGAAGCAGTTCTATTTAAATTTTGCATTAGCTATTATTTCATGAATATTGTTTGAATTCATGTACAGAATGTATGTGCTCAGTTTTTCAGAATGCATGGACTAAATATCAGTGCAATATTTTTTAGCATTTAAAGAGATTATTAAAACTTTTTTGTGTTGCTCACATACATAATTTGTAATTTTTGCCATCTATATAAAAGCTAATCTCTTCATGTTATTTAATGTTGGCACTTGGTTTAAGTTTTTTCATAGTAAAATATATCAATCATATATATTTAAAAAACAAGATCATATGTATATATAATAATTTGGGTAAACTATGGTACAAGGCATTCTGGGACTTTTACCATTAATTACAGAAATCACTGCTTTGCATATAGTGTTGAAATAGATGACACATATGTCATTTTCCATCCTGAAGAAAGCATTCTCTCACACTAATTTAAACTGGAAATAGAACTGCCATATGACCCAGCAATCCCACTTCTGGGCATACACACCGAGGAAACCAGGTCTGAAAGAGACAAGTGCACCCCAATGTTCATCGCAGCACTGTTTATAATAGTCAGGACATGGAAGCAACCTAGATGCCCATCAGCAGACGAATGGACAAGGAAGCTGTGGTACATATACACCATGGAATATTACTCAGCCATTAAAAAGAATTCATTTGAATCAGTTCTAATGAGATGGATGAAACTGGAGCCCATTATACAGAGTGAAGTAAGCCAGAAAGATAAAGAACATTACAGTATATTAACACATATATATGGAATTTAGAAAGATGGTAATGATAACCCTATATGCAAAACAGAAAAAGAGATACAGATGTACAGAACAGACTTTTGGACTCTGTGGGAGAAGGCGAGGGTGGAGTGTTTCGAGAAAACAGCACCGAAACATGTATATTATCTATAGTGAAACAGATCACCAGCCCAGGTTGGATGCATGAGACAAGTGCTCAGGGCTGGTGCACTGGGAAGACCCAGAGGGATGGGATGGAGAGGGAGGCAGGAGGGGGATCAGGATGGGGAACACATGTAAATCCATGGCTGATTCATGTCAATGTATGACAAAAACCACTACAATATTGTAAAGTAATTAGCCTCCAACTAATAAAAATAAATGAAAAAAAAAGAAAAAAAATAAAACAGGGGCAATAAACTTAGTTTTCAGGTACATGTGAGTCTTTATTTCAAATGAATAAAGTATAGCTACAGATGCTGTGAATGAATATGAATGCAAAATATTTTGTATAATGTACAAAATGACCTTAATAATAACATAGCACTGTATTTATTTTGTTTTTTGGCTGTGCTGGATCTTCGTTGCTTTCTCTAGTTGTGGCAAGTGGACTACTCTAGCTGCAGTGCCTGGGCTTCTCATTGCAGGGGCTTCTTTTGTTGCTCCGCACAGGTTCTGGGGCGATCAGGCTTCAGTAGTTGAGGTGCGAGGGCGCAGTGCTTGCAGCTCCCGAGCTCTGGAGCACAGGCTCAGTAGTTGTGGCGCATCGGCTCAGCTGCTCCGCACTATGTGGAATCCTCCTGGACCACAGGTGGAACCGGTGGCTCCTGCATTGGCATGTGATTCCTTACCACCGAGCCGCGAGGGAAGCCCCGTAGTGCCTTATTTAAGTGAAACTCATCTGTTAGTCAATATTCAGACCAGGTTTGTATATGTGTATATGTTTGGGGGGCATTTTTATTTTTATTGAAATATAGTTAATTTACAATGTTGTGTTAATTTCTGCTGTACATCAAAGGGATTCAGTTGTGTATATGTGTGTGTGTGTACATACATACATTCTTTTATATATAGTGTTTTCCATTATGGTTTTTTTAATCATAGGAGACTGAATATCATTCTCTGTGCTATACAGTAGGACCTTGTTGCTTATCCGTTCCATATATAATAGCTTACATCTGCTGCAACCCCAACCTCCCACTCAGTCCTTCCCCCAATCCCCGCTCCCTTGGTGATCACAAGTCTGTCCTCTATGTCCAGGAGTATGTTTCTACTTTGTAAATAGGTTCATTTGTGTCATATGTTAGATTCCACATGTAAGTGATTCATATAATATTTGTCTTTCTCTTTCTAACTTACTTCCCTCCGCGTGATAATCTCCAATTGCATCCGTGTTGCTGAAGATGGTATTATTTCATTTGTTTTTATGGCCAACTACTGTATTCCATTGTGTGTGTATACCTCATCTTCTTTATCCATTATCTGTCATTGGATTTTTAGGTTGTTTCAATATCGTGGTTATTGTGAATAGAGCTGCTATGAGTACAGGATGCATGTATCTTCTTGGATTAGAGTTGTGTCTGGATGTATGGGGGGCTATCTTCAGAAGCTTACTTTTATATTAACAAAAATGCAAAGCACTTTCCCCAGATCTAAGTTTACTCTCATATTATTGGAGTAGTTGCGTAATTAAAGGTTTGAGAGCTAAAATCTTATAGCACAAATTTGTTGTTCATTAATCATGGTGATTTGTTTAATGATTTTTAAAAGCACACCACAAAGCCTTGTTAAAGGTAAAGTGAAAAGAGGCATTGTTTAAGGAAGAAGAAAGTCAAAACAAAGAAACCAAAAAATATGTAGATGCAGTTACACTAAGCATGTTCAGTAAATTTAGAACACACCAAAATCAGTCAGAAACTAAACTGGTGAGACTTTGAGGCTTTTTGTTTTGTTTGGATTGTGTTTGTGTGAGTGTGTGTATAGGTATGAGTTTATAAACACATGTATCTGTTTCATCCTTTTAAGGAAATAAGCATGAGAATTAAGAAGTAATTGGAAAAGACTGAATGTGATAGTGAAAAGATTTTCAAACCAGTTTGTGTGAGTATGTGTTTGTGTTTATATGTTATAGGCTGACAACTTTTCTGGAGGAATCCCTTACTCTTTTTAGTCCAATTAATACCCTGGTGCTTTGGCTTACGTAAGAGAAATTTAGAAATGAAAAGGTAATGGCAGATTTGGTTACTGTTTCTGCATTCTTGTAATTCTGAGAATCTGACCAGATACTTTCTAGAGAAACAATTAACAGACAGTAGAAGTAATTCATTGCAAAATTTCATACCCATTGATCATAATATTAGAAAAGCATTCATTCAAAAAAAAAAAGAAAAGCATTCATTCAGCTCAGGGTAGAGACTTCAGACTAATCCTGTGATATAATTAACATGGTACCCTGTTCTACCTTAGAGTACTGTTACAGCTGAGCAACTGGCAGTGTTTCAGTTATACCCTGATCATTTCAGTTATTTTAATAGTACCAGTATTTCTGTATAATTGATTGTATTAAAAATGCAGCTCGTTTTTTTATTATCTATCCCTTTACTATGTGCCTATTAGATTTCTCATTATCTCAGATAGTAGGAAGCAGTTTTAACCTACCGTATTCACTGTTTGTTCTGGTTTTAAGTGTCAGAAAGACATGATGATGTGCTTACAAATCATATTTTTAAATACCTTATTTGATTTTGTGCCTTTTTAATGGATTTGCTCACACAACAATGTGTTAAAAAGTATGCATTTCTTAATGCATATTTATCCCCAGGCCCTGTATTCTTGATGTTTTTCTTTCTGAATAATGTCAAAAGGTTCTGGTTTGATTTTACTTTTTAGTCAGGCTACAAGGTCAGTTGGCCTTTGATAGGATTACAGGGTTGCTTTGTATCAGATATGCTTCTGATTAGTAGCTTCACAACTTGGCATCTTAGAGCTTTGATGTTTATCTCTTATTTTGTTCGGTCACCCAGTCATGTTCAACTCTCTGTGACCCTATGGACTGTAGCACACCAGGCCTTCTGTCCCTCACCATCTCCCTTAGTTTGCCCAAATTCATGTTCATTGCATCAGCAATGCCATCCAGCCATCTCATCCTCTGATGCCTTCTCCTTCTGCCCGCAGTCTTTCCCAGCATCAGGGACTTTTCTAGTGAGTCGTCTTAGTTACTCTAATAGTCCCTCCACAACGACTATATTTTAATCATTTCTGACATTTGGTGTTGAAAAGGGAAAAAAGATGTTAAATGGAAACCTGTTGATCAGATTTTATATGTTTTCATTTTCTCAGACAGTTTTGGTTTGGAAATAGTTAATATTTTAGCTTGAAAATATTCAAGTATATGTAATTCATGTGATAGAAAAATGACCATGGCTATTGCGCTTTAAGAGCAGTTAGCAATGAATCTCTAAATCCTGCATATTAGGCAAATAGGTTTTCTGTTAATTCAACAACAACCACTGTTCTAAGGAAGTGCAAAAAAGAGTCTCTTGGATTGCAGAGCTATGGAATATTGTCTTTGTATTAGTTTAGTAGACTAAGTTGGCCTGCAGTCAGAGGCCCTGTTAGTTCGTCATTGCCTTGCATGTTTAATAAATGTTGCATTTTGCACGCAAAGAGAAGAAAAGGAACCATCAATATGGCACTTTTCTTTTAGTTTGTCTCTAGTGGAGTACTTTTCTAAACTTGTACTTTATGGTGCTGTAGCCACATCAGTAGATGAAGAGTGAAAAATTCAGCTGAGGTAGAAAGAAAGTGAAAGTGTTAGTTGTTCAGCTGTGTCTGACTCTTTGAGACCCCATGGACTGTAGCCCACCATGTTCCTGTGTCCATGGAATTCTCCAGGCAAGAACACTGGAGTGGGTAATCATTTCCTTCCCCAGGGGATCTTCCCGACCCAAGGATCGAACCTTGGTCTCCTGCACTGCAAGCAGATTCTTTACTGTCTCAGCCAGAGTAAAGATCAAAAGAAAGAAGTAATATCCTTGTATCCTTGCCAGGGGAAAAAAAATGGAAACAGATATAGATGGATCAAAGAAGAGACAGTACAAATGGTTAATAAACAGATGAATTCACTCATAATAAGACAGGTAGATTAAGTCATTTTTATCTACAAAATTAGCTAGGACAAAACCCCTCTTCAGCTGTTAATATTAGGTGATGAAAGAAAATATCCACACAACCTTCAAGTGGGCAGTTTGGCAGAAATTAATGTAATTTTTTAAATGTTCATACTTTTTGATAAAAGTATATTTTTAGAAACCTTCTCTAAAGGAAAGAAATATAGTAAATGATTTATTTATAAACCTGTATTAATAGACTACTGTGTTACTCCTACATGATAGCATATTTTTCAATCATTAAAATGTGTTTGAATAATATTAAAGAATTGGAGTATGCTCAGTATATCTTTACCACCTGAGTCACCAGGGAAACCCCAGTATATAATGGTAAATAAGAAACAAAGGTATCACATATATATACATATACATTCCCTTACTATCTAAACCCTGTAAAAATATATATACTTAGGAAAAAGTTTGGAAAATAATAGAGAATGCTGTTAGGCTGTTTTGTTTTGGATTATGAATTTCCCACTGCACCTGTGTATTAATTTTGGTATAATAATGAAAATTGCATATAAAAAGAAAAGTGAAAATTAAGCTGAGGCAAATAAATAGCTGTTTTTCCACTAAGAACATATTGAATGGAAAAAAAGGAGGAAGTAGATAAAGTTAATTTTTGGTGGAATTGTCCGTAAAAATAGCCCATTAGTTTAGTAAAAAGGAAAATTAATCAGTTGGTCAGTTCTTTCAGAGCAGTAAAACATTTTGTCAGTTGCCTGAGTGAAAGTATTCCTGAATTGACTATATTGACTAGCTGCTTTGCAGTTGTGTAGACATATTTTTGGAGGGAAAAAAAATACTGTTGAAAAATACTTAGTCAGTGTAACTTAATAACAGGGCACAGTGGGAGATCATTAAAATGAATCCTCTTTTCTCATCAAGATTGTATATTGTGATGCAGATTGTATTGATTTACTACAAATATCTGTGTGAAATTGTTGTTCTCTTCAAGTGAGCGAATGTATTAAAATCTGTAAATTATAAAAGTCAGAGTGCAAGTTTTCTTGATAGTGTTTTAATGAACAACCAAGCTAGTTAGACTATCATGCAGTTATTGGATCATTTTTAGATTTCTTTCTCGCATTACACAGGAATTCATTAACTAATTACATTGTGTTTTCTGTCTCTGTGTGTATGCATGCTCAGTCTCTGAATTATTATAGACTCTTTGCGACCTTACATACTGTAGCCAGCCAGACTCCCGAGCAGGCGTTTAAAAGAAGTCTGGGCAGTTCAATCCTTCTCCCCTAAGCTTCTTGTAAAGATGGTTCCATGTTTGTGACATTTCGTGGAAAGCTGTATTATCCAAGCCTACACACAGATGTGACTTATGTAAATCCCCATGGTTAAGAAGAATTTTACTCTTGTCTGCTCTAGCTTAAAGTTTTTGGCTCATTCATATAGTTTCCTTACAGTAACATTGACACCTCTATGTGGGCCAACCATTTGCAACATTAAAACAAGATGGAAAAATCAAGAAGAAAGCTCTAACAAAGGGCATTAACTCTAAGGCAGGTGATGCCATATCCTTGTCTGTGTATCTTTAGCTCTTTGTGTCTTGATAGTCTTTACATGCCCCGGTTGCTGGCACTGTACTGCTCATGCTCTTATCCACTGTAAATATATTGAAGTTCAAGAGCTCTGAACTACAGAATTTTAGAGGAAGAAGAGATCTTAATAAAGACCTTCCATTTCCTTAATGAAGAATGAGAGGAACAGAGACTTTATGGAAATTTCCTAAGGTCAGATCTACTTAGTGACAAAAGCAGAATTAGACTTTTGTCCTCTTGCTCTCTTATCCATCGTTTTCTTCTTAAGAGGCTGAAAATGAAGCCTCTCAATAGCATGGTGAATCAGACCATGGAATCTGGAGCCATGCTTTCTGAACTTAAACTCTGGCCCTATTCCTTATCAGCTTTGTGACTTTGGGAAAATTACTTAACCTTGCTCAGTCCATCAGTTTCCTTATTTGTACAAAAGGGTGGTTATGAAGATGAAATGACCAAATATATGTAAAGTGTATAAAATAGTACCTGGGATAAATTGAGAGCTCTGTAAATGTTTCTTAATGCAAGAAGAAAAGCAGCCTAGACAAAGAGGGCACATTATATGTCATTTTAAATAATATTATATACAGGGTTCATTTTACTAGTGCAAATTAAATGTAGAGGAAATATAGGCAGTTTTTCACATGAGTTATGAAGATTAATAAGGATCATGCATGATAACTTTACTTAATATCTTCAGCCCATATATTTTTCACATACCCCTATCTTTTATTGCTTAGAAATATTTTTCAGTTGGAGCTTTTCTGAATTGATACTTTTTAATATACAATTTTTAATAACAGATAGAGAATGTTAAGTCTTATCATAAAATGTACAGAGAGACCATAAGGAAAAATATTGAGCTGTGTATAAAACTGGATAGTGCTTGTTTTTTTCTTTATAAACAAACATTTGATGATATTGTATTTTTAGTCTTCTGTCTTTCCATTCAATATCCCTGAAAGATATCATTGACATAGTCTATTAACAATATGCAATCAATATTAAGGACTTCCCAGGTGGTGCTAGTGGCAAACAACCCACCTGCCAATGCAGGAGATTTAAGAGACACAGGTTGGATCTCTGGGTCGGGAAGATCTCCTGGAGAAGGGTATGGCAACCATGGAGAGAGGAGCTGGGTGGGCTACAGTCTAGAGGGTCACAAAGAGTTGGACATGACTTAAGCAACTTAGCATGTTAGCAATCACTATTAAAGTTCTTGTATAATACTTTAATTTATCTAAGGATGTTTTTCTTCATTCAAATTAAAAGAAAAACAACTTGGCTTTGTTTCCTTTGGTTTGAGGACTATCTTTGTAATTAGAGGCCAAATGATCCTTCTATACTGGCTGCTTTTTTTTTTTGACTGTTTTTTTAATGACCTCTATTGCAAAGACTATTTTAGGGGGAAGTTTTAACTATTTTTCTTAAGAGACTGTCCGCACTTGAGAAAGATAGCCTCCGGCTTAACATTTTCTATGCATGTTTGAAACGGTAACTGCACCGTCATGCAGGCTTCACATTCTTGAGCTTTTTTCAGCTCTGGCTGCTTTTAAAACAGAACGGAGAACGAAACAGCAGCTACAGAAGGGTGACTTGGCCTTAGAGAACAATCTACTGAATGGCATTGAAAGGAGAAGACCCAGGAGAGATATTATTTTCTCTATTTTAATGCTTTCTGAGTGCCTTGAAAGTGATACTTGACCTGTATATAATAAATCCAAACCAGAACATTTTAGAAGAGTCATTTATATCTCAGCTTTTCATGCTTCCATCTCATCCCTCAGTAGTGCATATCATCATATTATTAGCTGGACTAAGTGCTTCCTAGGGGGCATTGTGAGTTGACATATGCAGAACTAGTTGATCCAAATGGAATATTCTAAATGAGGTGTCCTGCTTAAGTGACTAAGAGTGGTTTCAGGGTGACCATTATATTTTGCCCTTTTCTACCCTGAATGACCTGAAATGGAAGACAACTGGGTTCATTCTGTCGAGAGTGAATTTCTTGCTCTGCCCAAAATTAGGTTTCTTGGCATTTTTTCCCAAGAACCAGAGAGAGGAAAGAAGAATCAACAGTACAACTCATTTGCTAATGGTGATGTGAACAGGCTGTTTTCTTGTGAATGCAAACGAAAGGAAGAAAGGGAAGAAAAAATTTTGGTATAGTGGAGAAATTATCTTATCCTACATCTTAAATGAATGTCCAATACATGTGTCTTATCTAAGGAATCAGAAGAGAGAGTTATTTCAGTCTTCTTTTTGAAATAATAGTGTGCACAAATAGAACATGGTTTTAAAAAAAGAAGCACTAAATTGTTAAGTTGAAAATAATATTAAGTCAGTGAATGAAAGTTGGAAATATAGTCAGAAGTTAGGAGGCATATTATTTATGCTTTCTCACCTCCACGTTTTTCCTATTTTAAAACAAATTGTTTTACTCTTGAATTAAAAAAAAAAAACAACAACAAAACAACTCAAGACATATCAATGCAAAGAAATAGAGGAAAACAATAGAATGGGAAAGACTAGAGATCTCTTCAAGAAAATTAGAGATACCAAGGGGACATTTCATGCAAAGATGGGCTCAATAAAGGACAGAAATGGTAGGGACCTAACAGAAGCAGAAGATACTAAGAAGAGGTGGCAAGAGTACACAGAAGAACTGTACAAAAAAGATCTTCACGATCCAGATAATCACGATGGTGTGATCACTCACACTCACATAGAGCCAGACATCCTGGAATGTGAAGTCAAGTGGGCCTTGGGAAACATCACTACAAACAAAACTAGTGTGGAGATGATGGAATTCCAGCTGTCTATTTCAGATCCTAAAAGATGATGCTGTGAAAGTGCTGCACTCAATATGCCAGCAAATTTGGAAAACTCAGCAGTGGCCACAGGACTAGAAAAGGTCCGTTTTCATTCTAGTCCCAAAGGAAGGCAATGCCAAAGAATGCTCAAACTACCGCACAATTGCACTCATTTCACACACTAGTAAAGTAATGCTTAAAATTCTCCAAACTAGGCTTCAGCAATATGAGAACCATGAAATTCCAGATGTTCAAGCTGGTTTTAGAAAAGGCAAAGGAACCAGAGATCAAATTGCCAACATCTGCTGGATCATTGAAAAAGCAATAGAGTTTCAGAAAAACATCTATTTCTGCTTTATTGACTATGCCAAAGCCTTTGACTATGTGGATCATAATAAGCTGTGGAAAATTCTGGAGATGGGAATACCAGACCACCTGACCTGCCTCTTGAGAAACCTATATGCAAGTCAGGAAGCAACAGTTAGAACTGAACATGGAACAACAGACTGGTTGCAAATAGGAAAAGGAGTACTTTAAGGCGGTATATTGTCACCCTGCTTATTTAACTTATATGCAGAGTACATCATGAGAAACTCTGGGCTGGAGGAGGCACAAGCTGGAATCAAGATTGCTGGGAGAAATATCAATAACCTCAGATACGCAGATGACACCACCCTTATGGCAGAAAGTGAAGAAGTACTAAAGAGCCTCTTGATGAAAGTGAAAGAGGAGAGTGAAAAAGTTGGCTTAAAGCTCAACATTCAGAAAACTAAGATCATGGCATCTGGTCCCATCACTTCATGGGAAATAGATGGGAAAACAGTGGAAGCA
>SNSB01091681.1:0-23279 GCA_012922965.1 Capreolus pygargus
GGAATGCATTTGAGTCAGTTCTAATGAGGTGGATGAACCTAGAGCCTATTATACAGAGTGAAGTGAGTCAGAAAGAGAAAGATATATAGTATTCTAATGTAAATATATGGAATCTAGAAAAATGGTACTGAAGAATTTATTTCCAGGGCAGCAGTGGAGAAACAGACATAGAGAATAGACTTATGGACATAGGGAGAGGGGAGGAGAGGGTGAGATGTATGGAAAGGGTAACATGGAAACTTACATTACCATAAGTAAACTAGATAGACAACAGGAATTTGCTGTATGGCTCAGGAAACTCAAACAGGTGCTCTGTATCAACCTAGAGGGGTGGGATGGGGAGGCAGATGGAAGGGAGGCTCAAAAGGGAGGGATATATGTATATCTATGGCTGATTCATGTTGAGGTTTGACAAAAAACAACAAAAGCTTGTAAAGCAATTATCCTTCAATTTAAAAATAAATAATTTTTTTTAAAAAGGCAGGGGAACCAGAGATCAAATTGTCAGCATTCACTGGATCATGGAGAAGGCAAGTGAGTTCCAGAAAAATATCTACTCTGCTTCATTGATTATTTCAAAAGCCTTTTACTGTGTGGATCACAACAAACTGTGGGAAATTCTTAGAAATGGAAGTACCAAACCACCTTACCTGTCTCATGAGAAACTTGTATGTGGGTCAAGAAGCAACAGTTAAAACTGGACATGGAACAACTGACTGATTCAAAATTGGGAAAAGAGTATGACAAGGCTGTATATTGTCACTCTGTTTGTTCAACTTATATGCTTTGTACATCATGGAAAATACCAGGCTGGATGAATCACAAGCTGGAATCAAGATTGCCAGGAGAAATATCAACAACCTCAGTTATGTAGATGATACCATTCTAATGGCAGAAAGTGAAGAGGAACTAAGAGCCTCTGGATGAAGGTGGAAGAGCAGAGTGAAAAAGCTGCTTGAAATTCAACATTCAAAAAACTAAGATCATGGCATCCAGTCCCATCACTTCATGGCAAATAGAAGGGGATAAATGAAAACAGTGACAGACTTTATTTTCTTGGGCTACAATATCACTGTGGACAGTGACTGCAGCCATGAAATTGAAAGGTGCTTGCTCCTTGAAAGGAAGGCTGTGACAAACCTAGACAGCATGTTAAAAAGTAGAAATATCACTTTGCTGACAAAGGTCCATATAATCAAAGCTATGGCTTTTCCAGTAGTCATGCACGGATGTGAGAATTGGACCATAAAGAAGGCTGAGTGCTAAAGAATTGATGCTTTTGAACTGTGGTGCTGGAGAAGACTCTTGAGCATCCCTTGGACTTCGAGGAGATCAAACCAGTCAATTCTAAGGGAAACCAACCCTGAGTATTCATTGGAAGGGCTGTTGCTGAAGCTTAAGCTCCAATACTTCGAGCACCTGATGTGAAGAACATTGGAAAAGACCCTGATGCTAGGAGAGATTGAAGGCAAAAGAAGAAGGCAGCAGAAAATGAGATGGTTAGATAGCATCACCGACTCAGTGGAGATGAATTTGAGCAAACTCTGGGAAATAGTTGAGGACAAAGGAGCCTGGTATGCTACCGTCCAAGGGGTCACACAGAGTCAGGTGCAACTTAGCAACTGAAAGACAACAAAGACAAATTAAAAATGTTGAAAGCAGAGAGGGAAACAACATCCTATCATCCTAACAATGATGGAAAATAATTCAAAAGACAATAAATTTATCATCAGAAACCATAAAGGTCAACAAAAAATGGCATGACATTTTTCAAGTATCGAAGGAAAAGAATTGTGAATTCACCTACCTCCAGAGAAAATACCCCTAAGGAATGAATAAAGGGGAAATCAGGACATTCTCAGATGAAGGAAAACCAAGAGAATTTTTTCAAAGAGACCTACCTGAAAGAATGACTGAATGATGTTCCTTGAACTGTAAAGATAAAGGAAGAAATTCTAGAAAATCAGGAAGAAAACATGACAAGCAAAAGTATGGTAAATAAAATGGACTCTCCTTCTCCCCTTGAGTTGTTGATTATGTTTGAAGATTGAGGCAAAAATTAGAAAACTAATATGGTTTTCAATGTACATAGAGGACACAAGACAGTTGTATTGTAAATGGGTGTGGGTAAAGGAATGACAAAACCATAGATTTTGGTAATACACACGTATGTGTGCACACAGACACACACACTATAAATGTACCTAGGGCAACCACTAAAGAAGTTATACAAAGAGATACATTCAGAAACACTATACAGGCATACCTCATTTTATTGCACTTTACAAATACAGCATTTTTTACAAACTGAAGGTCTGTGGCCACCTTGCATTCAGCAAGTATATTTGCCCCATTTTTCCAACAGCATTTGCTCACTCCATGTCTCTGTATCACATTTTAGTAATTATTACAATATTTCAAACTTTTCATTATTATTATATTTGTTATGGTGATCTGTAATCAGTAATTTTCAATATTATTATTACAGAAAGACTATAACTTGATGAAGGCTCAGACGATGGTTAGCATTTTTTACCACTGAAGTAATTTTAAAAGTAAGGTATGTACATTGTTTTTTCGGACATTATGCTATAGACTACAGTATAGTGTAAACATAACTTTTATATGCACTAAGAAACCAAAAAATTGGTGTCACTCACTTTATTGCAGTATTCACTTTATTGTGGTGATCTGGAATGAAACCTGCAATATCTATGAGGTATGCCTGTAGATAAATAAAAATTGAATTCCAAAAAATGTTCGAGTAATCCAAAGGAAGAGAGGAAAAGAAAACAAAGAAGCACAGAACAAACAGAAAACAAAAAGTTAGTGTCAGACTTACGCCCTAACATGTCAATAATTCCCTTAAATGTAAGTGATCTACATACACCAGTTAGAAGATAGAGAGTGACAGAGTAGATTAAAAAGCATGGCCCAACTACATGTCATCTACAAAAAAAGTCACTTTAAATATAATGATATTGGAAAATTGAAAGTAAAGGGATAGAAAAATATATATCATGCAAACATTAATAAAGAATGGTCACATTAATATCAAATAAAGATTTTAGATCAGATGAAATTACTGGAGACAGAGGAGGCATTACATAATGATAAAAGGGCAAATTCACCAAAAAAAAAAAAAAGCAATCCTAAATGTTTAAGATTTGCAACAGAGGTGCAAAATATGTGAAGCAAATCCTGATAAAACTGAAAGGAAAAATAGAAAAACTAGAATTACAATTAGAGACTTCAAAACACCTCTAAATTCAACAGAAAATCAGGAAGGATATAGAAGTCAACAATACTATCAACCAGTGGAATCTAAACAACATGTATAGAACACATCACCCAACCATAACATAAAATACATTATTTTCAAGTGCCCTTTGAACATATGTCAAGACAGAACATATTCTGGGCCATAAAAAATCCCCCAAGGTTAAATCAGAGTAGGCAATGGCAACACACTCCCGTACTCTTGCCTGAAAATCCCATGGACAGAGGAGCCTGGTAGGCTGCAGTCCATGGGGTCACGAAGAGTCAGACACGACTGAGCGACTTCACTTTCACTTTTCACTTTCATGCATTGGAGAAGGAAATAGCAACCCACTCCAGTGTTCTTGCCTGGAGAATCCCAGGGACAGCAGAGCCTGGTGGGCTGCCGTCTATGGAGTCGCACAGAGTCAGACACGACTGAAGCAACTTAGCAGCAGCAGCAGCAACAAGGTTAAATAAATAGAAATCATAAAGAATGTGTTATCTAACCACAAATGAATCAAAGTAGAAATCGTTAACAGAAAAATAACAGGAAAATCTGCAAACACTTGGAAACTAATACTTCACTACTAAATAATCTATGAACCAAACAGTCTCAAGGGAATCCCACAACATACTGAATGAGAATGAAAATACAATATATCAAAACTTGTGAGATACAGTTAAAGTAGTACTGAGAAGATTTATGGCACTAAATGTATATACATTAGAAAAAGAGGAAAAGCCTGAAATGAATCATCTAAGCTCCCACCTAAAAAGAACAGTGACCTACACTCAAAGCAAGAAGAGAGAAGGAAAACTGAGAGCAGAAATAAGTGAAATTGAAAACAGAAAAGCAATAGGGGAAATCAGTAAAACTCTGATTCTTTCAAAAGATCAATAAAATTGACAAATATCTAGAAAGACTGACAAAGAACAAATAATGTAAGAGGGAAGACATACATTACTAACATCAGGAATAAAGCAGGGAAAAGCACTACAGATCCTATACACATCAAACCATAATAATGGAATACAAAGAAACCAACTCTACACACATAAATTTGATTATTTAGATGAAATAGACCAATGCCTCAAAAAAACACAAACTATCAAAATCCACCCAATATGAAACACATAATTTGATTAGCCTCACAACTATTAAGGAAAATAATTTTGTAATTTTTCTTTATTAGTTGGAGGCTAATTACTTTACAATATTGTAATGGTTTTTGTCATACATTGACAAGAATCAGCCATGGATTTACATGTATTCCCCATCCCGATCCCCCCTCCCACCTCCCTCTCCACCCGATTCCTCTGGGTCTTCCCGGTGTACCAGGTCCGAGCACTTGTCTCATGCATCCAACCTGGGCTGGTGATCTGTTTCACCCTAGATAATATACATGTTTCGATGCTGTTCTCTTGAAACATCCCACGCTCGCCTTCTCCCACAGAGTCCAAAAGTCTATTCTATACATCTGTGTCTCTTTTTCTGTTTTGCATATAGGGTTATCATTACCATCTTTCTAAATTCCATATATATGTGTTAGTATACTGTAATGGTCTTTATCTTTCTGGCTTACTTCACTCTGTATAATGGGCTCCAGTTTCATCCATCTCATTAGAACTGATTCAAATGAATTCTTTTTAATGGCTGAGTAATATTCCATGGTGTATATGTACCACAGCTTCCTTATCCATTCGTCTGCTGATGGGCATCTAGGTTGCTTCCATGTCCTGGCTATTATAAACAGTGCTGCAATGAACATTGGGGTGCACGTGTCTCTTTCAGATCTGGTTTCCTCGGTGTGTATGCCCAGAAGTGGGATTGCTGGGTCATATGGCAGTTCTATTTTTAATTTTAATGCTTCCCCAACAGTAATTTTTTGACTCAGATGTTTTCACTGCAGAATCTTACCAAACACTGAAAGAATTAACACTGAGGCTACATAATCTCTTCTAGAAAAACAGAAGAGGAGGGAACACTTTAAAATTCATTTTATAAAGCTAATATTACCCAAATAGCAAAACTAAACAAAACAGTACTGAACAAGAAAACTACAGGCAAATATCTCTCATGAAGGTAGGTTTTTAAATCCTTAATAAAATATTAGCAAATAAAATTAAGCAATGTATATTAAGAATTATAAACCATGACCAAGTTGAGTTTATTCCAGGAAGGCAAGACTGGTTCAGTACTTGACAATCCATCAATGTAATCCACCATGTTAACAGACTAAAGAAGAAAAATCACACAAACAGTTCAATTGATGCAGAAAAAATATTTGACAAAATTCAATGCCCATTCATATTTATAAAAACTCTCAGAAGAATAGAAACAGAGGGTAATTTCCTCAAGTTGATAAAGATCATCTACCAAAACAAAAGCAAAAACCCTACCGCTAATAACGTACATAATGTGGAGAGATGAAATGCTTTGCCCAAGACCCAGAACAAAGCAAGTCTGTCTACATTCACCACTCTTATTCAATGTAGTGCTAGAAGTTATAATCAGTGCAACAATAAGGCAAAACAGGAAATGAAAGGATATAGATTGAAAAAAATGAAATAAAACTGTCCCTATTCACAGTTGACATGATCCTCTACAAAGATAAGTCCAAAGAATCTATACACCACTCCAAAAAAAAACCCACCTAGAAATAGTCAGTTGAACAAGGTCATAGAATACAAGATGAACATACTAAAGTCAACTGCATTTCTACATACTAGCAGTGCACATGTGAACACCAAAATTAAAAATACAGCACCATTTACAATCACTCAAAAAGTGAAATGCTTAGTGTAAATCTAATAAAATATGTGCAGGACATAAATGTTGAAAATTATAAAATATTCATTAAAAATCAATGAAATTTAAATAAATGGAGATACAAATACATACCCAGGTGTTCATAGATTTGAAAACTAAACATAGTAAAGATGCCATTTCTCCTCAAAATTATATGTGGCTCTAACATGATTCCTATGAAAATCCTATCAAGATTTTTTGTAGATATAGACAATATTATTCTAAAATGTATATGCAAACACAAAGGATTTAGAATAGCTAAAACAATTTTGAAAAAGAATAAAGTTGAAGGAAAGGGTCTAACTATATTCAAGACTTATTCCATAGTAATCAATACTGTATAGTGTTGGAGGAGGGATAGACACATTGATCAATGGAACAGAATAGAGAATGCAGAAATAGATGTACAAAAATATGGTTAACTGGTTTTCTACAAAGATGCAAAACCAACTCAATGGAGGAAGCATAGACTTTCCAGCAAATGATGCTGGAGCAACTGATCACAAGTAAAAGAATGAACCTTGGCTTAAATCTCAAACTTTACATGAAAATAAACACAAAAGAGACCACAGATTTCAATCTAAAACCTAAAGTTGTAAAACTTTTAGTAAAAAAAAAAACAGGACAAATTATTTGGGATCTAGGGTTAGACAAAGAGTTCTTGATATCAAAACCATGACTTATGGAGGAAAAATTTGGTAAGCTGAACTTCACCAAAATTGGAAACTTTTGCCTGAGAAACACCAAGAGATAAAAAGACAAGTTACAATGTGGGAGAAAATATTTGAAAGGCACATATCCAACAAAGAACAAGCATCTAAAATATAGAAAAAACTCTCAAAACTCAAGGTCAAAAAAAAAAAAAAGTTCAGTTATAAAATGGGCAAATCAAATAACAAAGATTTAACCCAAGAGGATATGGCATAGAAGGCAAAAGGGCACATGAAAAGATGAACATGACTAGCCACCAGGGAAACACAAATTAAAACCACAGTGAGATGTCAATACACATATATCAGAATGACTAAAATTAAAAAATTAAGACAACATCAAATGCTGGTGAGGATGCAGAGAAACTGGATCCTATATATACTGCTGGTGAGAATGCACAATGGTATAGCCGCTCTGGAAAATAGCTTCTTAAAAAGCTGAACATACACTTATAATATAACTCAGAAATTGCACTCCTGGGTATTTTCCCCAAAGAAATGAAGACTTGTGCTCAAAAAAAAATATCTGTATATGGCTGTTTATAGCAGGGGTTGTAACAACCCAAAGCTGAAACAGTATATACATGCCATGGAATACTACTTAGCAATAAAAAGGACTGAAGTTTTTGATACACGTAACAACTTGGACAAATGTCCACTTCTCTCATTTGTAACGAGGAGGTTGTCTCAAGAGCCTTTTGGTTTGGGAATTCAAGATACAGGTGAGCGGAGTGGGGCAAGATGGGAGTATATTTGAACAGTTTAAGGGTTTAATTTCACTTTATTTTTTAGAACTTTTAGAGATTCAGAATAATCATAAGTAAGTGGCTTGACAAATGCCAATTGTTGTGGTTCGTGGGCATCCTAAGGAGCCCATTTTGGAAGCATGGAACTGAGGAGAAGGGGAATTTAGGGTGGGTGCATTCTGTTGGCACAAGCGGAAGTCTGCTTAGCTGTAGTGAATGAGTGAATGAGAGTGACTGTTGGTTTCTCACACCAAGATGGGACAGGGTGGATTTGAGGCCTAAACTGAAAGGACTCTGTGTTCCCAGGATCATAAGGAAATGTCTTTGTTCTGACACACAAAATTAAGTGCTCATCAGTCAAGGCAACGAAAGAACTGGAGAGAGACAAGTTGCCTCCAGAACACTAGGAGCAATGGGAAGTCCAGTGTCAGAGCACACTCAGTATTTGTCATGTGATTCTCAAGCATGACCAGTTGTCTACCTTGTGTTCAGGTTAGGACGTGAAGTAGGCAGTTAAGAGTCTGTGAAAACTCTCCACAAGCTCAATAGTCACACACCACAGTACAAAAGCGGGACTTAAAAGGGGGAAGTAGAACCCAGCTCAAAATGGAAGCACCCGTTGCTATGGGTGCTATGCTAATGAGGGCGTATGAAGGGTCTCCCAACAGCCAATCCTAGTGCCAGACGTGTTCACGAGGCGTAACCATGGAGAGACGTTGGCCAATGGCAGAGAGGACCGTGAATAGGGTGAGCGCAACCGGCGCTTGAGGAGAGCAGAACGCAGTGGCCAGCGGAGGTTGAAGAGCTCTAGCTAGGTCGGCGGTTGGACTGTTGATGTAAACGGTAGTAGTACTTAAGCTGCCACCAAACTTCTCACCTGCCATTAAAGATCATGGAAGATTCACGGAGTGAACAACAGCGGATGTTACGACGCCACCAGCGCGAGAAGACAGAGCTACAGGCCCGCATTCAGCTCATGAGGAGTTCGGTCCCCAAGAGCGACAAGAAGAAAAGAAAGCAGTTGCATCTCGACGTGGCCCGCCTTGAGGCCGAGATGGAGCAGAAGCACCAGCAGGAACTGGAGAAGTTCCAAGAGGATTTCCCTTGTATCAGCAACCTTGATTCTGTCACTAAACATCTAGCCAAGATGAATCTTGAGAACCAGCCTCCACACCTCCTCAGGGCACAGAGAAAGCAAGAAAGAAGGGTTGCCCTCGAGAGAGCACGCCAGGAGAGGATTGCGGAGGTTAACATGGAGTATCTGGCCAGCTTCCGCCAAAGCGAGGAAGAGAAGCTCGGCGCCATCCTGGAGGCCAAGCATCTGGAGATGAAGGATATGCCGACTGATAGCCACTGCATGTATCGTGCCATCCAAGACCAGCTGGTGTTCTCCGTAACCGTGGAGAGCCTGCGGAGCCGCACTGCCGAGTACATGCGGAAGCACGTCGATGATTTCTTGCCTTTCCTCAGCGACCCCGAAACCGGTGATGCCTACAGCCGCAACCGCTTCTTTAGCTACTGCGACAACATCGTGGGCAGTGCATCGTGGGGAGGCCAACTGGAGCTGAGGGCCCTGTCACACATCCTGCAGACCCCCATCGAAGTGATCCAGGCCGACTCGCCAGCCATCGTCATTGGAGAGGAGTATACCAGGAAGCCGCTAATCCTGGTCTACGTGCGCTACACCTGCAACTTCGGGGAGCACTACAACTCCGTGAAGCCGCAGGAGGCCGGCGCCACTGGGGGCGCAGCCCCTCGTCTCTTCTAGGCCGGCCTTTGTCATCGCTGTGGCGGTTGCCACCGGAGCCGAAGCCGCCGCTACCGCGTCTCCTCAGTAAACTCTGTTTTCTTTTTTCCTTCGGTTTTCTTGTTTTGTTTATTTTTTTCTTCATTTTACTCAGAGCTCACCCCTCTTCTCTCTGCCCTCCACCCGCTACCTACCCACCTCGCTCTTCTATCCCCTACCATCTTCCCTGAGTGCTTCTTAAGAGATCTGTATAGTCCTCCCTGAAGGGAGTGAGTTTGTCAAGTTTTCGCCACTTCTTGCCCTGAAGGGTCTCTCTCCCCACCCCCACACCACCCCACCCCCACCCTCCCGTGAGAATTGGTCTTGTTACAAATAACTTTGAGGTTCAAAAAATGGCAGCTTGGTTTGATGCATTCTTCACCTGGGGGGCAGGGGTGGGGCGAAAATCAGTTTAGCTCAGAATCTTCCCATTGTCCTGTGAATGTATTAATTACTTAAAGGAGCTGATGTGATCAAAATGATTTGTTTTGAGAATGACTTTTGCTTAGTTCTTTGGGAAAAAAATGTACTGTGCACTGTTAGAGAGGGTTGCTTTTCCCTTTACCTGGGCTACTCAGGAGATGTCTCAAGTTACAAACAAGACCTCCTCTAGTATTTTGCTTTGTTTTTTCATAAAACCTTGTGTGGTTGCAAATTAATTGTAGTTTAGATGCTTGCTGAATTCCAAATAATAGCATTTGTTAAATTTGGAAGTTAAAAGTAAGCATTAACTATAGAAAATAGATTTACCTAAACTGATAATCTAGATAAGATTTGCTCTAAGATGTGAAAGATCTCAATTTAATTTCCTTTATTAATGATAGGAAAGGATGTGACTTTATTCAAGTAGTTGATCTATTTTATTATATCTGCAATTGGTGTGAAGTAAAAAGAAACAAGCTGAAAGGTGGCTTAACTTACTGTGAGGGTTGAGATCTGAACTAGTAAGTAAGTTTCCTTTATTCTCAGACATAAGAGGGTAAAACTTTATTCAAGTAGTTGGTCTACTTTGTTCTGTCTACAACCAGTTATGAAATTCTTAGAGATAACAAGTATTTTAAAAGATTTTAAAAATATTAAAGTAGTTGACTATTGTTATATCTGCAACTGGTATGAAGCAAAAAAAGTGAGCAATATACTTTTGTTGATATTTGAGACATGTTGTTATCTTGAATTTGCCGAAAAAATAGTAAAAGTGAAATGATTTGCAGTACATTTAAAAATAACCTTTAGATCTTGTATTTCAGTGAGATTGCTTAAATTCATTTAAGAATTGTATGTACACATCAAATTTCTAAAATAAAATGTATAACATCAGAAAATATATGCAATGTGTTTAAAGAATAAAAGCAGTTTAAAAATACCTAGTTCTCTATTTTTGTATAGCTGGCTTAGTTCATATAGAGCTTGTATCCCAGAATCTACTTCAGCAAAGGAATCCTGGAGGGTTAGGGAGTAGGAGTGAAGGGGGAGGACACAGTAAAAGGTGAGGCTTTGGGGAGGAGGAATGGGCCTGCAGTCTTGGTGGTAGCCTGCAGTGGAATGCCTTCCAGGGAAGAATTTAGGGAGTTAACAAGATAGTTGAGGCTATCCTGAGTTGATGTTTCACTCAGTGAAAACATGAAATGGCTTCAGTTACAGGTGTTCTCATTGCTATGCATGAAAAAGAACTCCCACTTTCCTAAACTTGCCAGTCCAGGGCTAGTTGCAGGGAAAAGTACCACTACTTTTTTTCCTAAGGGGAAGGGGTCCTGTTCTCAAAATACAAATATGGAATCCTGCCAGATTGCTCACTGTGTAAATGTGTGCATCAGTTACATTTTCATATAGACAGTTGGCTGAGAAGAGGAAGTCCCCGAGAAAACTAGGTATTTGGATGCATTGTGAGAAGAGAACCTTTTATAGGAACGAGAATGCTGGCTGGGGAGAGAAGAATAGGCCAGGAAGGGAGGCATAATATGTAGAAGGGGGCCTGGCTGGGAAGGAGGGTGAAAGCTGGGGAAGGGGTCAGTCTAGGAGGATGAATGGGATGGGGCAGGGGAAAGGGGAACAGGCAGAAGAAGGGGAGATGGCTAGCTAGGGGAACCTGGAACCAGTGTGAAGAGGGAGGCCAGGCTAGGAAGGGGATAATGGGGTGGGGCTGGTTAGGGAAGGAGGACTTGGCTAATCAAGGGAAAGAGGCTTAGTTGAGTTAGGGGGCAAAGGATAAGAAAGGAATACTTGACTGATAAAGGGGGGAAAGACTGGGAACTGGCACCTGACCAGGGAAGATCTGGCTAGGAAAGTAGGCTTAAGCTGGGGAAGAGAGTGAGGCTGGGGAAAGAGGCCTGGATGTGAGAAGGGGCCTGTCTTAGAAAAGGAGCACAGACTTGATAGGATGGCACAAACTGAGGATGGGAGGCTAGCTGGGATGGGGGGATTAGGAGGTGAAAATATCCTGGCAGGGAAAGGTGGCCTGCCTGGGGAGGGGTTCTGGCAAGGGAGTGGTGCCTGGGAGGGAGGGGACATCTGCCTAGGGAATGAGAGGGTGGTGAGAGGTTTGAATGCTGAGATCAACTTAGGCTGGGCATGCAATAATAGGCGGGTTGATGGACCTGGCTGGGAGAGGGGGCTTAGCAGGTGGGGAGGGCCTGCTAGACAGGGATTCTGCCTGAGAACAAGGGTGTGTATCCTGACAGGTCCTGGCTGAGGGAAGGCACATGGTTGAGGAAAAGGATCTAGCTGAGGGTGCAGGGGCACAGGCTAGGGATGGGGGGAAGGTCTGGCTGAGGAGAGGGAATAAGCTAGGGAAGGGGTTTGGCTGAGGAAGGGGTACAACAGTTGAGGAAGAGGACCTTCCTGGGAAGGAGGCCAGCCTGGGAAAATGAGCTTCAGTTTGGAGAGAGGCTGTAGGTTCTGGTGTGAAGTGAGCCTGGCTGGGGGGAGGAATCCAGATGGGAAAGACTTGCCAGCTGGGGGCATGTGTGGGTGAAGGGTTCCTGGCAGGGAAAGGTCACATGTTTGGGGGAGGGACTTTACTGGTGATGGAGAGCTGAGAGAGGGGAATGCTTGCCTGGGGAAGGAGGCACTGGCTATGAAAGGTCAGTGAAGGGGAACTCCTTAGAAAAGTGGTCCAGCTGAAAAGGGAAAAGACGGGCACAGGCACCTGGCTGTCAGAAGGAGGCCCCTTCTGGGGTAGGGGTCCCATGAGGGCAAGGGGACAAAGATTTGAAAAGGGGCCTTGCCTGGGGAAGGGTAGCCTAGCTAAGGAGGCTGTCAACAGGGTCGCAGATTTGGGGAGGAGCCTGGCTGGGTGAGGGTCCTGTGAGCAGAAGGGTCCTAGATGGGGAAGAAGATGGACTGGATTGAGGCCTGTCTGGGGAAGGGAAGCTGGGGCCATAGGATGATAAAGAGGCCGGGCTGCAGCACAGAGTTGCAAAACTTCCAGGTAAGTGGTTAGAGGCTGGAGAGTTGGGCACAGGTTGATAAGATGGCTGGTTTTGAAAGGGGCAAATCCAAAGAAGGAGGCATAGGCTGAAGAAGAGGGTCTGGCTGAAGAAAGGGTCCTGGCTAGGCAAGCGGACATAGACTGGGAAAGGAAAACCAAGTTGGGTCAGGGAGCCTGGGTACAGGCTCGGAGAAGGGAGCAGTAACACTCTGGGGCAAGGGCCTGGGTAGGGTTGCTGCAAAAGGGGATACTGGCTGGGAATGTGACTCGGCTGGGGAGAAGATCTAGGTGGGTTTAGAGGAAGCCTGCCTTAGCAGGAGAAGGAAACCTGGCTGGAGAGCTAGACTTGGCCAGGGAAGCAGGCATAGGTAGCTGGGGTGGAAAGCATAAATGGACAAAGAGAGCCTGCATGAGGAGGGTCTGGCTGATTTTGAAGTACAGGCAGGTTATGGGCTTCTGATAGGGGATGAGTTATGTACTGGAGCAGGCTGCATAATGTGGGGAAATGGGACTAACTGGAGGGGGCATTGGGGCTGGCTCCAAGGGTATGTAGACTGAGGAGCAGCATTTGGGAAGTAAGAAATGAGGAATAGGCTGGTAACAAGGACTAGGGGCCTGGTTGATATAGGGTATAATTGGTATAAGATGAAAAAGGGATTCCTGGCTTTTGAAGGAGGAAGGACTAGGGCGTGGCACCTGGCTAGGGAAGATATCTGCACATAAAGTAGGGAGGGGCTGGGTAGAAATGGGGAGGAAGGGTACATTGGCCAAGGAAGGGGGCATGGGTGGAGCAGAGGCCCTGAGTGGAAAAGAGGGCTTAGGCTGGTGAAGAGGGCACTGTCTGGATAATGTGGGCCTTGCTGGGAGTGGTCGGGGCGGGGCCTGTGCTGCCCAAGGAATTCTTTGGCAGAAGGCACCAAACAATTCAGCAGAGTCCCATTTTACAGGCTTGTCCTTAAAAAAAAGAGAAATAACTATTTCTGTCTTGGGAATCCTTAAGATCTTACTGGGTCTGTCCCTAGCATCCTCCACTGGATTTGCCTTCTTCTGGAAGGACAGGGAAGAGTAAACCCAGGCCAGATCCCACCCAGACCCAGAGCACAAAAAACAACGGGCCTTCACTGTGGGATCTAGCAGGACAGAGGGACTTGCAGTCTGTCCTATTTTGTAACAGTGACCACAGTCACTAAGGACAGTGATTGTTCTGGGCAATTTTGTGTGCAAAAGCCATGGGGTACTGTTCCCAAAGGAATCCAATTCCAGAAGCAACTTCATTAATTTATTTACTATTCTTCATTCATTCATTATCATGTCTTTTTGCCTTAGGAGCCAAAGACAAGGACATCTAACTGGATTTGAAGCCCAGTTCATCTATCCGCTTCCTATTTTTGTGACTTGGATAAGTCATTGAATCTTTCTGGGCTTCAGTTTCCTCATCAGTAACGTGGGACTGTTAATACTTGTCTTAGAGGTATCTCTTGGGATGTTAGGTACATTAAGTGAAAATACACATAAAATGTGTGATAAATGTTAGTATCATTACCTAGGGCCCTAAGACTATGACACTATCAGGTGTGGCAGCAACCACTCCTTCATTTTGTCTACAGTAACTTTTGGAGCCACTTAGCCTCTTTCCACAAGTCCCACAGTGGAAGCCAGAGCTCCTTGGTCTACAGTGTAAAAGCAAAAGCCACTGGAGTTTATCAAAGTGCCCTCTTGGGGACAGGGTGGCCCGTGTACAGGGACTCTTCAGGTCAGTCAGTATCTTCCTTCCAGGCTTTTTCTACACAAACACATAGACACACATATTGTAAAAAATCAAACTCGTATCATTCTATTCAAACTACTTTTTTTTCTTTTACTTAACAATACAATATAAGCATTTCACTTTGTCCTTAGTCTTCAATATGATGATTTTAATGCCTACATTCTAGCTTGTGAATGTGCCATGATTTATTTATTCTATTCTATTGTTGGACACTTAGATTGCTTTCAGTTTCTCACTGCTATAAATATGCCATTGTAATATCCTTGTAGCTGAGTCCTTGTCTATATTTCTGATTATTTCCTTTTGATAAGATTTCTAGAAGTGATCTAGATCAAAAGGAGAGGCTTTTAATGCATACTGGTAAATTGCCCTCCAGAAACAGTGCACCAGTGTACACTCTCAGGGGATAAGTGTTATTTTTCCATATAATTGTGAACACTGAAAATTATCATCTTTGCTAATTTGTTAAGTGAAAAATGTTGTATTAGTTGACCCTTTGTTGATTACTACTAAGATGGAATATTCCTCTAAGTATTTATTAGCATGTATATTTCATTCCTGACCTTTGCTTAATTTTCTATGGGTTTGTATTCTTCTTAGGGATTTTTAATAGGTCTTTCCATTTGTCATTCAGATTTTTTAAAAATAATTTTTCCTATATATTATTAACCTTTCAGTTTTACATATGCTAAAGTTTAAAATTGTAGTGGAGTCTATCTATTGATCTTTTTCTTCATGGTCTCTGTCTTGTTATCATGCTTAGAAAGGGCTTCCCCATCCCTAGGTTGAATCAACATTTTTATATACTTTCTTTCAAGTTATTTATGCTTTCTGTTTATATTTAATACTAGTGTATCCACCTGGAAATTATTTGGGTGTAAGATAAAGACATAAATTGATTTTCTCCAATTACAGTAATTAAGCAGTTAGCCCAACACCACTTATTGAATAATCCACCATTTCACCACTGATTTGAAGTGCCACCTTCCACATATATTCCATTCTTAATGAGAGGGTAGATTGCTTTTCAGTCAATCACACAGATAGCTGCATTCCAGTGACCTCCATTTGAAACTGCCAGCTGTCCATTCATCCATTCACTTCATATTTATTGAGGAGAATGATGATAAACAATAGAGGTGGAGAGATAAAAAATCCAGTCCTAGTGCTCACCATCCAGCAGAGGTGGCAGATAGGAAAATAGAAATAAACAGAAAGTAGCATGACCAGTGCTGTGATGCAAGGAAGCACGGATGAAGGACCCGTCATCAGAGCTGAGGTGGCAGGGAGGCTTAGCAGCTCACAGGGAACACAGCCAGACCAGAGGCAGGAGTGAAAAAACAAGGTGTCTCATGTTCAGTGGAGCTGGAGGATAGAGGTGAAAGGTAATGGAGCTTTTTGGGAAAGAGGCTGCAGGGAGAAGCTAGCATGGTCTCCCAGCTTTAGTAACCATTAATTTTACCCATAATATTACAAATTAAGTAAATACAAATTAAATTAGATACCATTTTTCATCAGCCAGACTAGCAAAGTCAAGTTTGATAATATGCTGTGTTCATGGGAGAATGCAGAAATGGGCATTCTCAAACACTGTTGATGATATGTAAACAGGAAGACAATTTGTCAATAGATACCAAGTTTAAAGTGTGAAAAACCACTACATATATATATAAGTATATTTCATAGATATAAATATACTGTTTCCATTGTATATGACTACAGAATATATTTTAAATGATAAGATTGGTTGCTTTTGAGGAAGGGAACCAAGTTGCTGGGGAAAAGGATGAGAGGGGGCTTTGCACTGTGTAATCTCTTAAGCAGCCAAACTGTTTTGAACTATATGAATTCATAAATAAATCTAAATAAAATGCATGTAGCTTTTGACCTAGCAGTCTATATCCAGGGATCTATACTACAGATATACATATTATACAACAGTATGTTTCAAGGTTATTCATTACAGTGTTGTTTGTCAAAGCAAAAACCTAGATATAGCCTAAATATCCTCAGTAAGGACTAGCTGAGTAAATTTTGGATCATTCATATGAATTGTTCCCTCTAGGGAGAGGGAAAGAAATGGGTGAGTAGAAGGAGAAAGGTAAGCTTTTAAACTATATACTTCTATATAGTTTAATTTTTTTTCTGTAAAGCTATACATCTCCTCATCTCTCCCACTAGCCCCTGGCAACCAACATTCTACTTTCTGTCTCTCAAATTAACTACTCTATGTGCCTCATATAAGTGGAATCATACAGTATTTGTCCTTTTGTGACTGGCTTACTTCACATAGCATAATGTCTTCAAGGTTCATGGACATTGTAAGAGGTGTCAGAATTTCCTTTTTGTAGCAGGTGTCAGAATTTCCTTTTTAAAGCTAATGTTCCATTGTGGTATATACCACATTTTGTTTATAATGATATCACTGAATTTTTAAGTAGAAACTTTCACCTATGTAGCATCTAAAAAATAGAAAAAAAGATTTCAAAACACTATTTCCTTTCTTACTTTTCCTCTGGGGTAATTTAAATAGCATAGGAATAGTTTCTTGTAAGTTTGAAATAGTCCATTCACTTGTGAAACTAGGCCTGGGCCGTTTTATGAATGAGACTCTTTGGCAATCAGGTACAGTCCTTGGAGGAAAAGCTATGTGATGAAAAAGCGATCATAATTAATCTAAAATAGATAGGGACAAAAATTAGACAACAAAAATCAGGAGGTAAAGAATAAGTGTGAAATTTTTCTTATCTCTCAGAGGGTAAATCAGAGATACCATTTCACTTTTGAAATTGAAAAATTGAGAATTAGAGGCTTAAGCATGGTGCTTACCATCATAAAAATAACTAGTAGAAACTAAAAGCAAATTGCCTATGCTCCCATTTAGAAGATACAAAAAAAAGAAGAAAAGAGAAAACCTAGCCCTTGGAGCAACATATAGAAAACAAAGGAAACAGAAATAAACAGTGGACTACCTTTTGTCATGGGGTAGGGGAGGGTGTGGGAGGAGCCAGGTAGCTTGTGCCTTTTTTCCCTAGTGTCTTCATTTTTGTACTTTGGTTTAAATTATTTTGCCTATGGAGATACCAAGGTTGTACTGTGCGTCTGTGGCCTGTTCCTAGCTTGAAAAAGAAGACATTTTCTTATCTCATTTTGATTCTTTTTTCAGTGGTATCTCCTAGGGAGATTATGCAAATACACATTTACTCAACCATCAAGTCCCAACTTCACTCTGAATAGGAAAAATGTGCCCCCTAAATATGTTTGTGTGTGCGTGTTAGTCACTCAGTTGTGTCCAGCTCTTTGCAATGAGGTCTCCTGCATTGCAGGCAGAGTCTTTACCGCCTGAGCCACCAGGGAAGTCTGAAATATGTTTACTGCTCCTGAATTAATCTTGCCAAAAAACTGTTAACCACAGACCTAGATGATCTCTATAGGCCCTTCCAGTTCCCTCTGTGTCTGTTTTGGTCACCTCCACCTCTCTCTCTCTCTCTCTCTCTCTCACACACACACACACACACAAATTTAGGACCTGTCTCTGAACATTGTATATGACTCCTGCAACACCACATGGCAGAACCAATAGGGAAGCAGTTTTGGTTTGGCATAAAAAAGAATGTCTTACTCATCAGAGCTATTCAAAGATAAAAGAATCATCTCACTGTGGTGAGTTCTCTGTTATTGGGGGTGTGTAAGCCCAAGCTGGATAACCATCACCTCACAGAGGTTTTCAGGCCATTCAAGCATCTAGTGGGAATTTAGAAGCTTTCCACTTTGCCTGAGAAATTTGAAAATGAAATGGGTTTCTTTTAATTAGAGGTAGGGAGTGAGCCAGAAGAGAACCACAGAAGCCCCATGGCATGGGGGAGAGCTGGGCTAGGAGCTGGGGGATTGCTGAAGGAGGTTTGCTAGCCCCCTTTTACACAATTGAGTCCTCTTTCTAGAATCACAGAAATGTTAATCCCTCCTCCAGGCCCTGATCAGTCTTAAGTTTGGGAACACAACAGTATTGTGTAGCTGCATGAAGAGCCTAAGGTGGAGACACTACAACTGCAATATTGACTCTAGCCCATGTTCCTAAGTGCAAAACTACAGATTCAGCAGGCTTAGAGAGTTGCTCAAGGGACCTGTTCTAATGAATAGCCTAGAAACACTGGAATACATTCTTAAGTGTGTAAATAGTGCTTCTGAAATATTTGAGGGGCCTTGAAAACAGTTTAAGTATCCTAATCAGTTCAACCAAATACATTGAGTGTCTCTAATAGCAGGCACTGCTTGCTGCTAAGGGGCCCAGGAAGGCCCAGGAAGGCCAAGCGAGGAGCCCCAAAATAATTAAGAGTGAGTTTGTGCTCTCCAAGGTGGCCTTACAGCCTCGGAGATGAGAACCATACAAATCCTAGTGACTGCCAACCCAAAGCCCACCCTTAAGGGCTGTAGTCCACTAAGAAGATGAGGAAATTAAATGGGAATGCTCTCGGCCAGCTTGGAGTGGGGAGAAAGAAGGAACCGGGAACCTTGAAAGTTCAGCTCTGATTTAGGGGAAAAGCACTAAAGGGAAAGGCATCCCAGGTTGTGAGGATCCCAGTAGGCAAACACCAGAAGTGGCAGTGGACAAGACACGAGTAAAGAAGGGTTGTTCACATCTCCGGCATCTGTTTCCCTCCATCCCCACAAAAGCCTTCAATTTCCTTTTGGGGGTGCTATCCCTCTGTCACCCACTTGGGGTGAAAGTGGTTCACCCCCTAGGACCCTTCCCTTTCAGGTCTGCCAATCAAAGCACTGATTCTCCCTGGCCACAGTGATTGGCTCAATGTGAATCTATGGCTTGGGCCCATCCAATCAGAGTGAAGCCCATTGTTTGATAGGCACATGCACTTCTGAACCTATGGGAAACAAAATCTGGAGCCCCAGCCATCTCAGATCTGTTGAGTTGGGGGCTGGGGAACTGCAAGTGACCAGGGCGGCTCCGGTGAAGCCCCCATGGTATATCACCAAATTGAATCAGCTCCTAGAGGAGGCTAATAAGATTGGCCTTCCTGGAACCGGAGGCGAGTTCAAAATTCTTGGAAAATCCCAATCAGAATTTTGGTTGAAAGAGAAGAGGAAGGAAATTGGTAGCAAAACAGTGTTTTTCCGTGTCCTTGAAGCTGCTTTATCTGAATTTCTCGGCTACCTTGGAACCAATAAGGAGCTACGCAGAGTATTCTAACCCCTGGCGAGTGGCTTCTCAAAGGAGTAAATGCGAACTCTGGGACCTGTGGCAGTCTGATGTGAATTAGTATTTGTCCATTCCAAGGAATGGAAGTATCACTGGGGGATCCTGGGAGTATCCAGTTTCTGATCCTTATCCTGAGTTTCTGATCATGCGCTGCCTTCCTGTAGGGCCCAGATGTAGTAACCAGTCACACCTGAGAAGAGAGAATATTTCTACCACTCGCTTCGTGCATGCGTGCTCAGTCGCTTCAGTCTCATCCAACTCTTTGCGACCCTATGGACCCGTAGCCAGCCAGGCTCCTCTGTCCTAGGGATTCTCCAAGCAAGAATACTGGAATGGGTTGCCACGCCCTCCTCCAGGGGATCTTCCTGACCCAGGGACTGAACCTATCTCTTACGTCTCCTGCATTGGCAGGAAGGTTCTTTACCACTAGCGCCGCCTGGGAAGCTCCCCACTTGTTCCTCCCTTCCTGAAAAAAAAATCTTTTGTACTGAGGAATTACAACGTTACACTAGAGGCAGTGGAATCCATTAAAAAATTGTTTTTCAGAAGGAATGAGACATCAGAGCTCTGCTTTGGGGATAAGGAATCTTATGGGAAAGAAAGGATTGCAAGAACAGAGATTGGAGGCGAGAAGATGATTTGAGAGGCTCTCTTTTAATCCATGACAGAGGACACTGACCTGGCCTGGGGCTGTGACAGGAGGGAGAGAACAGGGGACCAAAGCGATGGACATTGGGAGTAGAATTAACATTTGTTTTATGTGGAGGGTAAAGACAAAGGAGGGAACAGAGGTGATTCCCTGGGTTTCAGCTGGAGTAACTCAGGAAATGATCCACTGAGATAGGCCCTTAAAATCCCTCAATTGGAGAAGGAAATGGCAACCCACTCCAGTATTCTTGCCTGGAAAAATCCATGGACAGAGGAGTCTGGCGGGTTGAAGTCCATGGGATTATATGACTGAGCATGTGTGCATGGGGGTGGAGGGAGATGGGTTGGTAGCAATAAACTGGTAGAACTAAAAAAAAAAAAAGAAAAAAAAATATCCCTCAATTGCCAATCAAGTAGCATGTCCCCAGTTTTTCTTTTTGTACCTCTGAGCCAAACTGAAAGGAGTGTGTGAGTGAGCAGACTATCTTAGAAAGGATACACAAGAAACTCCCAGGAGATGAACTCAGCAGCTGAGAATAGGGTGGGAATGCATTGCTTATTCAAAATACAAGTATAGTTTACAATTTTAAATATATAATCAAAATTAAAAAATAAAAGCAGTACAGGATTTCCCCGGTGATTCAGTGGTTAGTACTCCACACTTTTAGTGATTCGTGTTCCACTGCCAAGGGCCCCAGCTCAATCCCTTGTCAGGGAACTTAGATACCACAAACTGCATGGTCCAGCCCTCCTCCCCCCCTCAAATTAATAATACACAAATAAAAGCAGTAGCAAGCCAAGTGTGTGTCACCCAACAGTACTGTCACCAAGCTTGGAAGTTTTCAGTTGCTAATAATAAGACAAGAACTTCAACAGGACAATGCAGGGAGGGCTCTGCATCCTTCTTCCTATAGTTCTCTAGTAGATAACTATTTGACCACAGTGCACAGCCTCTCTCTTTGTCCTATGCACATCCCATTGCTTTCAAGGAAAGCAATTAATCATCAGAAATAATTGTCTGAATTCCCTATTTTAAAAGCAATATAATTCTTCCTGAATTTGGGCCCACAATGAGTTTTGAGTTTTGCATCATTTGCAAAGCAAAATTTCTTTCTTCAGCTTCTACTCATACAGAGATCTGAGGCCCACTACAATGCCTTGTCTAAAACTAGAACCACTAAACTTCGGTGAAACAAAGAAATTGCAGCAGAAGCTTTCTTTGAAATTTAATAATTTTTTGTTTTGCTTTGTTGTTCATTTGTTTGTTTTTTACTTTGAGCCAGGTCACATTTTTAGCCTTGATGTATTTCCCTCACTGATCTTTGAAGATAGAAGGGAAGTTCCCAGAGGCCAAGGTGGGAAGGGTGATAGGTAGACAGGATGGCAGGGAGCACCTCTTAGAATTCTGTTAAAAAACAAAATTCACCTGAGTAAATCTGAAGATCAATTGGCTTTATGCAACAGTTCATAAATCAGGCAGCATGCCATCTAGCAAGTAGAGAGGAGCTCCAAAGAACTGTAAAAAGTGGAAGGTTTTTATTTTTATTTTTTTTCTCCTTTAAAAAAATTTTTTTCATTTATTTTTATTAGCTGGAGTAAAATGGAAGGTTTTTTAAAGGCAGAGGTCTATGTGGCAAATTATCTCAGTAGTACTGGCCAGGAAATTCCAGACTGGCTGGTTAAAGTCACTTTCCTGGGATGGGCTAAAACTGCAATTTGGTTAGGTATTAAGTCTGGGTTTACTGATATGGAACTTAGCACAGGCAATTCCATTTTGAGCCTGTTGTTTCTCTAACAGTTCCATTTGTGTAGAATAAGCATGGTAAGAATAGACACAAAATAATAACAGAGGTTTTCTCCCAGTGGAATTATGGAGTTTAACTTCTCCAGATTACTTACAGCATATATTATAGTTTCATTTTAAATTATATCTCAATAAAAACAAATCAGTGTAAAAATACTGTAAGAGACTCATTAAAACTATTTTATAGTATTTTTATGCAAACAAAATACATTTTTTCAGTTAAGAAAAAAATCATTTAAAATTGCAAATGCTTTCCTTTTTTAATGAAAAAACATTCAGCCATGATTTTTTTTTAATGAATAAAAATTTCCCTAACAGGCTTGCTCTAATTGTTAAATTTTACAAATTTTAGTATTATAGTATGCTAACTCTGTGCCCAAAGTTAACATGATTAAAAGTTAAACTCTTTCTTAAAACACTGAAAATCATTATAATGAATAATTCAAATTAAAAATTCAGTGTTTTCCTAAAAGTAGTTTCATATTTTTAGTACTCAGAAAAATGAAGCTGCAAAGTAATTTGTAAAATGAGACCATATAAGTAAATAGGTAAATTACAAGAAAATTAATTGTTCTAAATTTTCAGGTATTATATTAAAACAAAAAATGTTTAAAAAATTAATTTGTACAATGGGAAAAGTGACTAAGAGAGTGGGGGGAGCCTTCTGAGTGTAATGATACTACTACTCCATTTCTTAATCTGAGCACTGGTAATATACGTATATTCATTTGAAAAAACTCATGGAGTTGTACCCTTATGAAATGGGCACTTTTCTGTATGTGTGTTATTCTTCAGTAAATAATATTAAAAAGAGGGAAGTCAAACAGAATTGAAGGTCACAAGAATTTCAGGATGAGGACTGAGACTAGATTGTTGGCTATTGTGAATAATCATAATAGCTACCATGTACATGAGTCATAATTATTATATTGAATACTTGCCATGTGCCAGGAATTACTTGAAGCACTTTGTATATATCACTAAATTTAACCCTTCCTTATCCTATGAAGTATGTGCTATCATAATCCTCATTATATGTATTCACTATCATAATCATCATTTTACAGTTGAGAAAGCTAATGTACAGAGTGGGTTAAGTAACTTG
>SNSB01091692.1:0-23339 GCA_012922965.1 Capreolus pygargus
AAAAAACACATATTCTGATGTTGTCTCCTCTAATAAGTGACCCAGAAACATCATGAAGAAATAATGGAATAAACACAGTGTATGACACATATGGTGGGCATTTGCTTGAACATCTCTGGATGGGAGATTACTAAAAGAAAACTCAGTAAAATCTTTAAGAAATTATTCATTCCTATTCATACCTTGGTGTATTTTTTATGGCTTCATTTCTCCTACTTAAAAACAGTGTTTATTTTTAGGCTAATAAACAAACACAACAGTGTTGAAGGTCATACTACAATCTAAAACTATTTCAAGTGTTTTTGGTTTGGCTTTATGAAAAATGCATTTTGCCAAACAGTTTTTCTCCTTAATTTTTAAACCCTTGTGTATTTTTAAAGAAAATGTAATCCACATGTTTCTTATGCATTTACACTTAACTCATCAAATTCCTTTTGTGTAGGAGTGACTTGGAGACCAAAAGACTTTTGAAATTATTTTTTTTGCTTCTGAAGCGTTTTATTTTTATTTGGAAAGTAGCAGCATATTCTTTAGTATAGTTCATGTTAGATACCCAGGTATTCAGCTTTTCATGTATGTAGATAACATAATTTAGAATATCTATATTTGTCCTTATATCTTATCTTCCCTAATGTACCATTATATTAATTACCATTAGTATAATGGTAATTTTCATCTTCATCATTATCATCTGTTGTAGTACTATTACTTTATTAATTACTATTAATATTGTTGTTACAAATTTCATAATAACATTAATGGTATTACAGAATATCTATATGTTCACAACATCTTCATTTACAAAATGCCTTTATCTCACCTTTTCTTAAAGACATGTGTGGAAAGAAACTCCCAAGCTTTGTAGTATACTCACCCATTTCATCTCCTGATAAAATATCAGGCAGAGAGAATTTGCCAATTGCTTTACATCCTCCAAAACTCTTCTCAGTTTATGTCTTATTTTTACTTTCTTGACTGAGTGCACTATTCATCTCTCATGGCTATTTTTAAACTCTTCAAATCCTTGCACAATTGTCTGGCACTATAATCTGAATTAAAAGTCATATCTGACATATCTTATTGCTGAGCTGAAAGATTCTGTCCTACTTATTCCACTTATGTATTCTTTATATCTATGGACACTGCATTGTTCTAATTTGCTTGTTCTCTGAATTTTATCCATTACAGATCTTTAAGTAGGCTTCAATAATCTTGTGGATGTGTGCTCTGAAACTCAAGAGCATCCTAAGTTACTTTAAAAGTAAGGCCTATGTCATTTTCTTTCTTTCATATCTTCTTCCCATGCCTAGTTCTGATTGCTACAACTTTTAATCTTAGTAAATATGACTGGTGGGTTGTTAAGTTTTAAAGTATTATGGCATGTACTACTTGTTTTCTCCATGAAAATAATATAGTAACTTAACAAATAAAAGTAGATTCTGACTCAGTCTCTTTTTAAAATTGGATTGCATGCTTATAATCTATTGTAAGACTTTATCCTTAAAATATATTTTTTTATTTAACTAAAGTCTTGAAAACATAGTATATATGGAAAGAACAAGTAGTGATTGCCAGTTCATTTGAAAAACAGATACTGATGGACCACAAGTAGTAGAGCCTCGATTAGGCTTTGTGCTAGAGTCTGACAATGAAGAAAGACAACCTGTTCTCTCAGACAACTATTTTGGGAATCATGAATGCATGTGATTTTAATACTGTGTGCAGAGAGATAGGACAAAGATCAGAGAGTAGAGGCAGGCATCTCTGTGTAGTTTCAGAAAAACACTTTTGGAGTAAACTCAAAGTTAAATAGGCTGTGCAAGCTAAACATTATAACAGGCAATATGAAAGCCTCAATTTAATAGACATTTTACACAACACTTGTGTGGGTTACTGTTCCAAGCATCTTACAATTATGAACTCATTCAATCCTCATCACTATCCCATGGGTAAGCAATGTTACTAGACTACTTTTACAAGTGAGAAACTTGAAATACATAACAGTTAAGTGAATTGCCCAAGGTCAACAGCAGGCACAGACAGGACTTAAAATATAGCTAGAGTGTGTCTCCAGAGTCCTTACAAGAGGCTTTTAATAGGAAATTTACAAACTCATGGAGAGCAATACACAGTCAGGGAAGAAAAAGTGGGTTGGCATTTCCTGAGGGCAAGTCATACCTGGGATAATGTCCAGAGATGGAGGAAGCTAAAGTAGTGAAAGCGAACAGTGTTAAGTGAAAAATGAGGGTTTTATCTTAAACAGATCATTTTAATCTTTGGAATAACAGGGTTTTGTCTCAGTGTTAGAATGTTCTCTAGGATCGTGGAGACTGGGATACAAGATGACTGGGGTGGAGGTGAAAAGACCTGGAAAGGGAGTACTTGCAATAACACAAGTGAGAAAAACAGTGGAAATGTGGTTGGAGGGAAGCTGAACCTCATGTGAGTTATTATAGGGGAGGACATGTGAGGGATTGGCAATCTGTTGATGTTGGACAAAAGAGAGAAACTTGTGTCTGGACTGGTTTCTCTGAATTTTTGATTAAGGCAACAGTGTATACAGAAGTGACTATTGAGATAGGGAAGAAAAGAAGAGAACTGCACATTAGAAAGTGCTTGTGACACAATGAAAAAGAAAGTAGAGCTCAAAATTGTATATTATCTATTGTCCTTTAAAAATATGTGTAATATGCACAGAAAAGCTCTGATGAAAACAAGAACAAATATTATTGTGAATGGTAAAATTTTTCAGTAGAACTTTTGGTTTTCCCCTGTATTTTCTACCTTTTCTTCAACGAACATGAACTAAGTATATTCCATTAAACTAAAAATAAGTATTACTGGAAAGGCTTTATATGGTTATCTTATTTAAAGTTAACTTCTACGATCTTCCTGAAAAGCAAATTAAAGCAATTAGTAAAAGTAAAAGATTTATTAACTTTGGATCAAGAATTCCCTTCTTGGGAAGCTACTTTAAAGTAGTACATAAATTCTCACTGCTTATTTATAAATATATTGTTATATGGAAAAATTAGCATCAACAATGGAGTTGTTGAAAACAGTTATAGCACAGACATGTGAATGAATGCTACACATTCACTAGAACAGTTACTTATAAAAACACTTAACTTCAGGGAAAATACTACTGATATGGAAATAGCAGGGTATGAGTTCTTTGATCCTATTTACATAGGATATATCTGAGCAAAAGATCATACTTAACTTTTTTGATTTGTATTTTTCAAGATCTGTAAAATATACATATGTATTTACTTATAAAATGTGATAATAAAACATAGAAATAAAGGCATTTAGTTCATAGTGTGAGCTGTATCACTGCTGTTTAATCATTTCAAATGGGCTTACATTGCACTGTAAGTACCCAGGCAAAGAGGAGTGGAAAAGTCACCTGTATTATGAGGCTGTCTGTGTCAGGGGAAGCAGCTAGTCAAAACCATGACTGTAGACAAGAATAAGTATGAGAGGCCAATGATTACATTAAAGTATGTTTTTCAGGAGTATTTCAATAAGATCAGAGGGAGAATATGATAGGAGGGATAAAATTTTAGAGTTTCAGATACTAAGAAGATAAAGATATTTGAAGAGATGTTATCATATTCTTGGGATTTCTAAAAAACAATGTCCAGGGTCTATACATAGAGAGTGGACTGATTGTGTTTTAGGCAAGTACTGCCTATTATATGCTTGGATACACTGGCCAACTTTCAGGTATGGTAGCGCTATGGAAATGTGAATCTTAAGGTAGCCATGTTTTTCCTTTGTCCCACGAAAAGGAATAGAATCTGGAAAATTTAATAATTGTTAATAAACTTTATCAATTTTTGAAGAAAACATAAATACTTTAGGTTAATTTGACATAGCTAATAATTCAAGGGTGTTAAAATAATTGAAATGATGGTACCCACATGTAAATATCTTTAACTGCATGTTAATAGAATGTTTGTGCTATTTTTATACTAATTATTTATTGGTATTTATTAAATGACTACTATAAGCAAGGGCTTTAAATGCATCATCTTATTTAATGCTCAGAAGAGATAAACTTATAGATAGATCAGATACTGACTGAGATTAGTTGAACTGATTTTGTTATGTGGTCACCAAGCAACGGATTCATTAAAAAGTATAATATACATTTGGTAGATGTATATTCAGTTCAGTTCAATTTAGTTCAGTTCAGTTACTCAGTCCTGTCCGACTCTTTGCGACCCTATAAACCATAGCATGCCAAGCCTCCCTGTCCATCACCAACTCCCAGAGTCCACCCAAACCCACGTCCATCGAGTCAGTGATTCCATCCAACCTTCTCACCCTCTGCTGTCCCCTTTTCCTCCTGTCCTCAATCTTTCCCAACATGAGGGTCTTTTCCAATGAGTCAGTTCTTCACATCAGGTGGCCAACGTATTGGAGTTTCAGCTTCAGCATCAGTCCTTCCAATGAACACCGAGGACTGATCTCTTTAGGATGGACTGGTTGAATCTCCTTGTTGTCCAAGGGACTCTCAAGAGTCTTCTCCAACACCACAGTTCAAAAGCATCAATTCTTTGGCACTCAGCTTTCTTTATAGTCCAACTCTCACATCCATACATGACTACTGGAAAAACCATAGCCTTGACTAGATGGATCTTTGTGGACAAAGTAGTGTCTCTGCTTTTTAACATGCTGTCTAGGTTGGTCATAACTTTCCTTCCAAGGAGTAAGTGTCTTTTAATTTCATGGCTGCAATCACCATCTTCAGTGATGTTGGAGCCCCCCCAAATAAAGTCAGCCACTGTTTCCACTGTTTTCCCGTCTATTTGCCATGAAGTGATGGGACTGGATGCCATGATCTTAGTTTTCTGAATGTTGAGCTTTAAGCCAACTTCTTCACGCTCCTCTTTCACTTTCATCAAGAGGCTCTTTAGTTCTTCTTCACTTTCTGCCATAAGGGTGGTGTCATCTGCATATCTGAGGTTATTTATATTTCTCCTGAAAGATGTATATTACATTATATCATATCAAGGCTGTGGTCCAATATCATGTTCTTGCAGCACAGTGTTGGAATCAAGATTCAAATAAGATTTAGTTTGAGCTGCTATGTCCACACTGCTTTAGAAATTTCTAGAAAATAATATACCACTTATCATCCTTTAGAGACACTCTTGAGAATCTATGATCTTACTGACGGTTTTTTCTCTTCTATATACCTGTTAAATACCTCTCATAGTGCTTCCATAGGTTTTTGAAGACATTTCTTGAAGTTACACTTTTCATATAAGTTGAATGATTTATTTTATAAATACATAATCATTTTATATTTATTTTATAAATATAAAACTTGATTTATTTTATAAACATAAAACTGTTAATGATTTATTTTATAAATATATAATTGACATACAACATGATATTAGTTTCAGGTATACAATATAATGATTTGATGTTTGTATATATTGAGAAATAATCACTGCAGTAATTCTGGGAAACATCTGTTACAGCTTCAGAAATTTTTCTTATGATGAGAACTTTTAAGACCCACTCTCTTAGCAACTTTCAAATATGCAGTACAGTATTATTAACTATAGTCACCGTGCTGTACGTTATATCCCCATGACTTACTTCTTTCATAATGGAAGTTTGTACCTTTTTACTCCTTTCATCCATTTGCAACCACCCCTCTGTTCTCTGTATCTGCAAGCTTTTCTCTTTACTTTTATTTTAGATTCCACATGTAAGTGAGATCATACAGTATTTATCTTTTTTTTTTGGTCTGACTTATTTCAGTTAGTATAATGCACTTAAGGTGCACCTAAGTTGTCACAAATGGAAAGGTTTTATTCTTTTTTGGCTAAATATTCCAGTGTATACAAATGCACACCACATCTTTATCTGTTCATTCACTGAGGGACAATTAGGTTTTTAAATGTACCTTGATGGTTGTACATAATACTGCAGTGAACATAGGTGTGCATATATCTTTTTAAGTTAGTATTTCTGCTTTCTTTGGGTAAATACTCAGAAGTGGAATTGCTAGATCATTTGGTAGTTATATATATGCATGCTTAGTTGCATCAGACTCTTGGAAACCCCATGGACCCACCAGCTCCTCAGTCCATGGAATTCTCCAGGTAAGAATATTGGAGTGAGTTGCCATTTCCCGCTCCAGGAGATCTTCCTGACCCAGGGACCAAACTCATGTGTCTCCTGCATTGGCAGGCAGATTCTTTACCATTGTGCCACTTGGAAAGCCCCTATGGTAGTTCTAGTTTTAATTTTTTTGAGAAGCTTACATGGTCTAGAGTGGCTGCACCAATTTATATTCCCACCAACAATGCACAAGCGTTCTTTTTTCTCCATATTCTCACTAGCATTTTTTACATTATCTTTCTGATAATAGTAGTCTAACACATATGAGGTGATATTGTGGCTGAAAATCAGAGAGATTAAATGATGCATCCAAGCAAAGTAGCATTCTGAATGCAGATTTTAGCCCAGAACTGCTTGGTGTCAATACTAATGGTCTTTTTCTACTCATATACTTGCTTCTTTTATTTTAAACATAGGATTATTAGACTTCAGTGATGAAAGAGCAATTGAGATTACTTATTTCAATTAGTTCAATTCATGCTTTAGGGAACTATTGTCTAGAAGAGTTGGACTACTTAAGGTCATGTAATGAACTATTAATTCTAGAGTACCACCATGAATTGTGGTTGCTTTCTTTCCATATTTCAGGAACTAACAAGTAGGCCTAAATTCTTGGCTTACTGGGTTTAAATTTTAAAAATTGACTCCTACGATTTCCTTTTCCTCAGCAAGATGGCGGAGTATGACTTGATTACTTACATCACACACTTTTTGGATCGGCTTCTAGTTCTTTCATTGCTTGAGTTTCTCTCTGTTAAGAAAAATATATAATGAAAAAAGATTGTAATGGAAATTGGATCTTCTTAGTGATACCAACATGGTAGACTTTGCTATTGATGTATTTCCTTTATTCTGATGATATCCTCATGCTTTGAGAGAAAAAAGAACCAGCATTGTTTCACAACTGAAACAACTTCAGGCATCAGCAGAAGCAATTGTGAAGATGTTTGAAGATCCAGACACTACAAGGCAAATGCAATAAATCAGGGATGATTGGATGTAGTTTTACTACATGGCAGATAAGCCTGGTTTTAGGTAGGCATATTTAGATACATGCTAGGTATGCAAAATTCCAATATGAATGTGGAAATTACTCTGGAGCAACGGAATATCTTTGCTTCTTTAGAGAGTTGGTTCCAGCAATGGATAGAAATGCTTTGAGTTCACACTGGGGACAACTGACCTCAGAAATTTTAATACAGTTTTGGAATGCAGTCATGGAAGACTGCATGGCTAAAAGATAAATAATAATTCTGTGAATTCTCCACTTTAATCTCTTCAGCAGTGAATATGGTTCATTCATTGGTCTCTGTTTTCTTCTATCACCCCAAAGCACAGTAACTTTATGGACCAATTCTTTCACCAGCCGCAGTATCTTAGTGCAGTTCCAATGATGTGCCCACATATTCTCTACTATTTAACCACAGCAGTCATAACAAACAAAGATGTTCGAAAACACTGGCAGGTGCTAAAAGATCTGGTCAAAGTTATTCAATAGGAGCCTTGCACATATTTCTATAAAAACCCAATTATAGAATTTGTTGAATGCTTACATATTAACTTCCATGGGGCTCAGATAAAGCTGAAGGAATGTGGATCAATGCAGGTGAATGATTTCTTCTTGGTGGTTTATCTTGAGGATTTCATCGAAAATGCCTGTCTCCATATCTGAGATTTGTGTCACATCCATCAGTGTATGAGCATTAACGTGCTGGCAGTTAAACTAAGCATGACTCCAGAATAAGTTGAAAAGTAGATTATAAATTTGACTACAAATGCAAGACTGGATATCAAGATTGATTCTAAATTAGGTCATGAGTTTATGAGTAACAATACCATCTCACAAGTGATAAAATCATATAAGTGATTGTAAAGACCAAGAGCCTTTTATTTAAGAAGCCAAATGCTGACCATGAATACGGAGAAGAAATTTAATCAGAATAGTAAGTAGAGGCTCCTAACTGTAACTCGGAACTTTGCCTCCTATTGAAGAACTATATAGGAAAAAAAAACTATAAAAGAAGGTGGAATATTAAAACTATCACATAAAGCTAAAACATTTTAGACCAATTAGCATAATAACTATACATTTTGGAGAATTTGAATAAAATTGATGGTTTCATTAAAAAGTAAAATAAGAAGTAGATCCCTGAAGTGATCTCCCCCTGAAGTGGGGAGATGAATTAGAAAAAGATGTACCACTTGGACAATGATTTTGTGCAAGTAAAACTGCACCCCTGCATCATTGTCAGGTTATCAGGGTTCAAGAATCCTAAGTGGACTTTTAAATCCCCTTGTCCACTTCAGCTGGACACCCTTGAGCTATGTATCAGTTCAGGACTCTTGGTAGTCACTCTTCAAATAGAGACTTCAAAAACCTTTCTTTTGTCTCACATAGCATCTCCCTTAACTTTTGTCACATGATGTTGCTTTGCTGCTCGTCTCCATTTGGGGTGTACTGTGATACGTTACTACAATCATGGCACTGATTGTTTCTTTAATTATTGCTCTTAGGAGTGTCTTGGTCTTATGCCAATATCAACAGTACTTTCATCTTTAGGGCTCTAAGCAAGCACTATATTCTACAGTCATATGAACTGCAGACTCCACTGTAATAAATCTGTTCTCAATAGACACTTTAAGCTTATATTCAATTACTTTTTTCACTCATAGGATTTTAACATTAGGCCAAAATTGAACATCTTGTTCTACTAATTATGAACAATAAAATGTTTTACATTCTCTGAATTACTATAACTCAGAAATAAAATCAGCAACTCATATGCTTTTAAACTAGTAGTTCTAAAAGTATGCTTAAGTGATTCAGATGTATTAGCATCACCTGGTCACTTACTAGAAATAAAAATTCTTGGGTCCACTCAAGAATCACTACTGAGTGCTTATGACATGCATTGATGTTTAAGAGCAACAGATTTAAACCATGATGTTTTACTTGCTTTACTCCTCAGATATTGTATATTACAACCAAACATGATGATCCATTAATTTCCAGGTATAGTACTAAGTTTGCCTATGTTCCTCTTTCCCAAATGGCATGTATAAGTTAGGGAAACTTGAAAGCACACTAAAGAAAATAGTAGTATGATGGCGATCAAACCAAATGCCCCCACTGACTTCACAGTAAACACTATTTGCCTTTTTTGTTGTTGTTATAGATGAAAATACTACAACACACCTTTTTGCATATTTCTTATATATATTTCTTAAGCTATTTCATTATTCCTAATATCAGGGAAAAAGCTATATAAAGCTATGTACTGGATTGGCAAGAAAAAATGTTCATTCAGTTTTTCTATAAGATGTTACATAAAAACCACAATTAATATTTTTGCTACTCCAATATATCAAAGATTTTAGAATATTTGTTCGGTATTCAGTTATCATATTTTTTCATTGCATTGTAGTTTGTTTTAAAATTAGACACTGTAAATGAAAAGCTTCTTGGGTTAAATGTGCTGATTGAAGAAAGGGTCATTAATTTACTTTTAACTACAACTCTCCAAAAGAAAGCAGCTATCTATATTTGAAACTGAACAGATTGATACTAAAAACAAATTTATATTAGTTTACAAAAAATATATGTATATATTTTGTTCTAGAAAGTTTTAGACTAAGTTGTTTTCATTTTCCAGTCTCTAATTATGCTAGTTTTGGGTATCTTGACTTCTGAGCTGTCTAACACAAATTTGTACCACTCCAACATAATTAGATAGCTGATTATAATACAATTTGTATTGGCTAAAGCCCAGCACAACTTAAACATTGCCATTCTTTTGTTTCTTAATAAAAAGAATACCTATGTGGTGATCATAAATTAGTTTTCTGCCATTTGTATTGCTGAATTTTATTTTTATATTTAAAAAGTGAATCTACTTTCGAAACAAAAGAAATAGTAGTTAGCTACTTGAGAAGGGAAGTTATTTCTTGAACATGTATTTTCTTTCTTTTTAGAAATAATAACATTCATCTAATGATATTTGCATTTTTGGTGGAGTGCTGTTACTCTAACATCAAAATAGGTTTATGGTGTTTCTGAAACTGAGATATCATATAGAGGCAAAGTCAAAGTGTATGAAATTCCCCTACACTTTCTGGGGTAATTCTCAAATTCCACAGAGTATTTTGTAATGTAACAATAGATGTGTGCTGTCCATTAGGCACTGCTGTACCTTTTTGTCTAATTGAGCTTAATATTGTAGCTATCAGATATACTTCATCTCATTGTCATCTGATACCATCTACAAGAAGTATTATTCATAATTTCTACATGATAACATAAAATGATTGTCTTTTTAATACTGGCTGTTTGTACAAATTAGTTGTTTCCTCTATATAATGTTTTCCAACTCTTCTGTCTGTGGAAAACATAAATCTATTTTCTCTGCATGAGAGGTTTCCTCTAAAACATAGAGTATTGACTTAGAATAGTTCCAACATTTGGTGAATAATTCAGAAGTTGAAATTTTTTATATTTGAAAGGATAACATATTTATTATAAAGAAAAAATTAACACACGCACACACAAGCTCATGTACATAACGCACATGTACAGAAGACTACTGATGCTGGTTTGAGTACATGAGACCTAAGGCAATCTGAAATGATGGCTTTAGTGCAGTTATCTGATTTAATAGCAGGTGCTTACTTACTTCCGAGAAGGCAATGCATCCCACTCCCGTACTCTTGCCTGGGAAATCCCATGGACGGAGGAGCCTGATAGGCTGCAGTCCACGGGGTCATGAAGAGTCAGACACGACTGAGCGACTTCACTTTCACTTTTCACTTTCATGCATTGGAGGAGGAAATGGCAACCCACTCCAGTGTTCTTGCCTGGAGAATTCCAGGGACGGGAGCCTGGTGGACTGCTGTCTATGGGGTAATAGAGAGTTGGACACGACTGACGTGACTTAGCAGCAGCAACAGCTTACTTACCTTGTTCATCTCTATGATCTGTAAACTTACAAAGGAAAATTTCTATTTGCAATTCTTGAGATGGACATGGAAAGATCTGAAGGTTTAAAAAGGAACAGGCTACTGGGGGTTAGGATTCACCTAAATGAGGCAAATTCCAGATAATTTTTAATTTTTATGCTAAGAGAAAAATTATCATTGAGGCTCTTTATAGTTTTTATAATGATTTTACTTTTGTGTAGTATCTTGGTATCTTTTGATAGTCACTCCTAACGTTATGAGCCAAAGAAAGTTGTGATAGTCCCCATGAGGAAACTGGGATGTAAATGGCAACAGGTCATACAACACTGCACAGTGAAACCAGCGAGCAGTCAGGCCACTGATTCCTAAATCAATGGTGTTCAAATTGCTCCAGCAAACATCAACAATGAAAATAAGGAAAATGTTTTCTCTGTTAGCACCTATGATATTCGAATAGGCATACATGGTCTTATCAGCCACTATGCTCTCAGTGTCTCACTGATTTGACTTTTCTCACATGGCACTGAGGTGGGCTTAGTCATTAATTTATTCTCTAATTTACTTCACAGATATGTAGATGAACTGAGATAGGGATTGATTGTCTGAATACACAATCAGGGAAATCCTTCCATATAAATTTATGAACTTTACTGACTTATAAATGTGACATATTGATTAAAGAAGTCAATTCATTAGTACATCTAGACAATCTAAAGCAAAAATATGGATGCTAAGAGTATTATAATAGAATTAGAGTTTTAGATTAAGCCTCTAAATTAGTTGTTACAATTCTACAATGAAAAAAATAGCTTTTGATTTGTACAGTTATGTATGTTGCTTTGAATATAATAATCACCCTGATGAACGTTCAACTTTGAAAATAGAAACTATAAAAAATAATAAAAATGCAAACATGACAGTACTTTGTCTCCCTATTTATGGAGAATACATTATAGTGCTTCTGCTTTTGACAAGAAACAGTCCGTTCTATGGTCATGATTTGTCATGATGTGGCTCTCTGATATACAAGCAGCTAAGAGCATCCAAATGACATAATAGAAATAAATTATGGCTCTTAAAAAGTCTGCTCCATCACAGTCATATCTGAATTGTTCCAGTTGAAGAAGTAATAAGAGCACTGTTTTTGGTAATTTAAATACATGTGTTTTCTACTCATTTCTAGACCATAATGGTTTTGATTTGTTCCTTAATCTCTTGTAGAATTTTTAGTTGTATGTTGACTTACATTAGTGAAAGAACAGTATGAAAGAAAAAAAAAGAGAGACCTTCCTTTGCCTGAAAAACACTAGAATATCATAAACAACTAGACCTGTATCCAGGCATGATTATATAAGCACTTTGGGGAAGCCGGGAAACAAATCAAATCAAAGCATTAACATATGAAAAATCTGTTGCTTAAAAATGAAGACTTTTAATTCTTCAAGGTTTTATATCTCTGACCATATACCCTTCATATATGGAAAAGGAAAAGAAAATACTATAGATTTTCAAATATTAAAAACAAATTATATTATTTGCATAAAATACTTTGAAAAATTTATCATTTCCAGCCTTGTACTTTTGATTCTAATTTTTGTCATTTAGTCACTAAATCATACCTGCCTCGTTTGCAACCCTGCAGACTGTAGCCTTCAAGGCGCCTCTGTCCAGGGAATTCACCAGGCAAGAATATTGGAGTGGGTAGCCATTTTGTTTTATAGGAGAACTTCCCAACCCAGGGATTGAGCCCACATCTCCTGAATTGCAGGTGGGTTCTTAACCACTGAGTCTCCTGGGAAGCCTGAGACTTCATGGAATGAATTTGCTAAAGCAAGGACTCTATATTGATTACACACAATTTAGTAAAAAATTATTTAAAAAAAATATTAAGGTAATGAATGTGGGACAGACACATGCTACAATGCCAGCAAAAATAGCCTTTTCAAAGACCATAACATAGTATACCAGGAATAATTTTGAATTTGGTAAGTCTGGCCCTGTTAATAGTGGTATAAACTCGAGCAGATTCTTTAACTTCTCTGGGACTAGGTTAACAGGGATGTATTTATATTACTTACATCTTAGAGTTGGGAAATTTATGTAAAATAAAATAATGGTTAAATGATATTCAATAGGCAGAATTGTTTTAAGAAAATAATCCTTAAGACTGAGCATATACCCACACATCAGGCATCATGCATACAAACTGTTAATGATATTAAAAAAAAAAAAAAAGGAAATTTCAACATGCAAATTAACATTTTCACAAAGGGAACAACTTCAAGAACAAACTTAATTTCTTTGAGATTTAACCAAAGAAATCCACAGTACTTGTATTAAATAGAGAACAGTGACTAAAGTTTTTGGCAAGCTGGGGAACTAACATACCTATCAAAAATCCTTGGAGATTTGTGAAAGGAAAATATTGTTGGCTGGTTGTAATGAGTATATTCTTCACTTTAACAGTTTTAAAAATAACCCCTAAATGCTAAGCTAGAGCAGTTTAGTACATTCAGACATTCAGTCATTTTTCCATTCAACAAGTATTTTAACTGCCTACTATGTGTCAGAGAATGTGCTGGACTCAGAATGAAAAACATATGGTTCCAGTCTCAGGGACTTTCTGATGTTCTCACAAAACACTGGCAAGATGTCTTAAAAATCCCTGCTCTTTTATATCTATATCTAGCAGATGGTGACTGCAACCATGAAATTAAAAAATGCTTACTCCTTGTAAGAAAATTTATGACCAACCTGGACAGCATATTAAAAAGCAGAGACATTACTTTGTCAACGAAGGTCCCTCTAGTCAAGGCTATGGTTTTTCCAGTAGTCATGTATGGAGGTAAGTGTTGGACTATAAAGAAAGCTGAGCACAGATGAATTGATGCTTTTGAACTGTGGTGTTGGAGAAGACTCTTGAGAGTCCCTTGGACTGCAAGGAGATCCAACCAGTCCATCCTAAAGGTGATCAGTCCGGAGTTTTCATTGGAAGGACAGATACTAAAGCTGAAACTCCAATACTTTGGCCATCTGATGCAAAGAGCTGACTCATTTGAAAAGACCCTGATGTCAGGAAAGATTGAAGGTGGGAGGAGAAAGGGAGGACAGGGGATGAGATGGTTCAATGGCATTACCGACTTGATGGACATGGGTTTGGGTAAACTCCGGGAGTTGGTGATGGACAGGGAGGCCTGGCGTGCTGCAGTCCATGCAGTTGCAAAGAGTCAGGCACAGCTGAGCAACTAAACTGAACTGAACTGAGCATTAAATCTTTTATGATATCCAGAGAAACTATAATTTCTATATTTATCAATTCAGGAACCATATGCTAAAGCTAAAATATCTGGGGGAAAAAAACACTGTTCGCTTCAGAAGGGATCATAAGGATGACCTATTTGACGATATAGGTCCAAATCAAAATTTCTTGAATTTATATTTTAATAAGTCCAAACCTTAACCATCAGAGCAGAAAAATCACACCATGTAATAACATTTTAAGTTATCTTAAATCAAAATTTCTAAACCAAAATTTCTTGAATTTATATTTTAATAAGTCAAATCAAAATTTCTTGAATTTGTATTTTAATAAGTCCAAACCTTACCCATCAGAGCAGAAAAATCACACCACATAATAACATTTTAAGTTAAATGTGCTAGTCATTTCACTCATGTTGGAAATTATCTAGTATTATTGTTCATGTGCTAATTTTTTTTTAATTCCACAAGAAAGGTTCCATTACAACAAGTTATAAGAAACAACCAGTGTGAAAAATGTTGGCTTGCTATTTATGTCATGATATTTAAGAAATATCTTCATAGTCTGTAAGTATTAATTTTTAAGCAATTTTTAATATCATCTTGGAAGTTTTCTAAAGTAAATTTTGTTATACAGCTAATGCTATATATCTATAAGATCAAAATTCATTTAAGTCCTATGATCAGTTGTAAATATAGGAAAAGCAATTACTACTTTGACATCAGATTTTTTACTTTTTCTTAGAAATACTTCAGTCATTTAAACAGTCCACATTGTTGAACACCAAAAACATGAAATACTTCTAACTTTTCAAGATTTCCCCTCCCCGCCCCCCCATGCCCCAGCCTTTCTGGAATATCTTCATGAAGTCACCGAGAGTAAAACATTAATTTAGGAAAAAGAAATTCTCAGATGTAATTTGACTCATCTTTTTTTTTTTCTAGAAACCCCTCAGAACATGGAAAATTAAAAGGAAAATTATATTGTAAAATATAGCAACAAAATAGTATTCCCTATTATGTATAGCACATGTATGCACACACACACACACACACACACACATATGTACTTCTATCCAAATGGTTATCATATATTGCACATGGGAAACTATGAATAAGAGTATCATTTGCCAAAAAAGGTTATGGTTAGATATTCCCACAGGCTCTAAAGTGTTGAGTTTAGTATAAGCAAAGTTCATAGACCTGAAACCTTGAATACTACGTAATGCAATTTTGGATATGTTGGTTGTGTTATGACTGATCTTAAGGCCACTGAAACTTTACACATAGTTTCTTCCTGATTCAGGGCTTCCCTGGTGACTCAGATGATAATCACTGGTTCAGTCCCTTGTCAGGAAGATCCCCAGGAGAAAGAAATGGCTACTCACTCCGTTATTCTTGCCTGGAGAATTCTACTGACAGAGGAGCCTGGCAGACTACAGTTCATGGGGTTGCAAAGAGTCAGACATGACTGAGTGACTAACACTTTCACTTTTTTACTTTTTCTTCTAAATCTAATATAGAGAGGAAGAAAGTGTTGCAGATAAGGACCAGACAAGCTGAATAACCGGACTTCAAACCCTGATTCTACCATTTGTTGGCTTTGTGACCTTTCCTGGATCAGAATCCTCATCTGTTTTTGCGAATAAGTCTTTTATTCACCTTCAAAATGTGTTTTCCTTATAGGGGTATCATGAAGATTATATGAGTTAATATACAAAGAAGCACTTAGAGTAACACCTCAGTAAGAGTTAACTTATTTTTTAATGATCATAGATCCATGACTATAAGAATTACCTTTGGCTTCTAGAAAATAAAATTGGTAAATCTAAAGGAACACTGAGTGCTATGAATTTGTCTTATGAATTGATCAAGGAGGCTCTGACTGCTTCCTATAAAAATCATTTGTTATCAAATCGTCTCTCAATAGACTTACCTAATGCTAAAGCCCAGAAAAAGAAAGAACGAACTTGAAAAAAAACAGAAAGTTTACTTAGGCTTTCAAATATTCCCAAATATCTAGACCCAGATATTCCTGTAACTGTGAAACTAAGCCAGGCAGATATTATTTTCATCCCCAGGTGATTGTATGACATTAAATGTTAGAAATGTAAAGGCTGGGATATGATTTTTTTTAATCATGCTTTTCAAGAAAGTAATTTAAGTAGTTATTAATTAGTTGGGGGACTAATTTAAGTCTGGGAATGTCAGAAGAGAAGTTGGCCAGCAGACCTAACCAATTCACAGAGAACAGACTGTGATTATGTTCTCACAACTTCCTAGTCAAGGTCAAATTAAGAGACATCTTTTAAAGAGTAAATGAGAATGTTCCATGAGACTAGGACAAGGAGAAACGGAAGCTGTTCCCTCTTTAATTTGTTTCAACTGGCACGTGTTTTAGCTCAGTTTCTGAATAATTTTTCTATGTTTAATGAACAAAAATGCAAGTGGAATTATTGTTTTCCAACTCATGCAGGCATGTGTCTTCCAGGTTATTTACCTTAAAAATTAGCTATGAGAAGTTAAATCTCAAAAGATCCAATGAAATTAACATACGCTTTTGTCACACCTAGTGTCATAGGGATTTCAAATGCAAAAAATAAAAATAAAAGGAAAGGTCTTAGTGTTTTGCTTCTGGAATAAGTGCACTTAGCTATCTTCAAAATCTCCTGAATATAAAGAAATAGGAATCCTCATTAAATCTCAAGTGATTTCATGAAAACTATAGATCTTTCTGTCAAAACAGGCTGGACTTTAGACAACAAAGAGAACTGTTATAGTGGAGCCAATAATGTTCAAGAATTTTCATTTCTGTTCAGTCGCTCAGTTGGGTCTGACTCTTTGCGAACCCGTGAACCACAGCAGGCCAGGCCTCCCTGTCCATCACCAACTCCTGGAGTTTACCCAAACTTGTGTCCGTTGAGTCGGTGATGTCATCCAACCATCTCATCCTCTATCGTCCGCTTCTCCTCCTGCCCTCAATCTTTCCCAGCATTAGGGTCTTTTCAAATGAGTCAGCTCTTTGCATCAGGTGGCCTAAGTATTGGAGTTTCAGCTTCAACATCAGTTCTTCCAATGAACAGTCAGGACTGATCTCCTTTAGGACGGACTGGTTGGATCTCCTTGCAGTCCAAGGGACTCTCAAGAGTCCTGTCCAACACCACAGTTCAAAAGCATCAATTCTTTGGTGGTCAGTTTTCTTTATAGTCCAACTCTCACATCCATACATGACTACTGGAAAAACCATAACCTTGACTAGATGGACCTTTGCTGACAAAGCAGTGTCTCTGCTTTTTAATATGCTGGTTAGATTGGTTGTAACTTTCCTTCCAAGGAGTAAGCATCTTTTAATTTCATGGCTGCAGTCACCATCTGCAGTGATTTTGGAGCCCAGAAAAATAAAGTCAGCCACTGTTTTCACTGTTTCCCCATCCGTTTGCCATGAAGTGATGGGACCAGATGCCACGATCTTAGTTTCCTCAATGTTGAGTTTTGAGCCAACTTTTTCACTCTCCTCTTTCACTTTCATCAAGAAGCTCTTTAGTTCTTCACTTTCTGCCATAAGGGTGGTGTCATCTGCATATCTGAAGTTATTGATATTTCTCCTGGCAATCTTGATTCCAGCTTGTGCTTCATGCAGTCCAGTGTTTCTCATGATGTACTCTGCATATGTTAAATAAGCAGAGTGACAATATACAGCCTTGACATACTCCTTTTCCTATTTGAAACCAGTCTTTTGTTCCATGTCCAGTTCTAACTGTTGCTTCCTGATCTGCATATAGGTTTCTCAAGGGTCAGGTCAAGTGGTCTGGTATTCCCATCATGTTCAGAATTTTCCACAGTTTATTGTGATCCACACAGTCAAAGGCTTTGACATAGTCAAAAGGCAGAAATAGATGTTTTTCTGGAACTCTCTTGCTTTTTCTATGACTAGTGGATGTTTCCCATTTGATCTCTGGTTTCTCTGCCTTTTCTAAAACCAGCTTGAACATCTGGAAGTTCGTTGTTCATGTATTGCTGAAGCCTGGCTTGGAGCATTTTGAGCATTACTTTACTAACATGTGAGATGAGTGCAATTGTGTGGTAGTTTGAGCATTGTTTGGGATTGCATTTCTTTGGTATTGGAATGAAAACTGACCTTTTCCATTCCTATGGCCACTGCTGAGTTTTCCAAATTTGCTGGCATGTTGAGTGCAGCACTTTGACAGCATCATCTTTTAGGATTTGAAATAACTCAACTGGAATTTCATCACCTCCACTAGTTTTATTTGTAATGATGCTTCCTAAGGCCCACTTGACTTCACATTCCAGGATGTCTGGCTCTAGGTGAGTGATCACACCATCGTGATTATCTGGGTCATGAAGATCTTTTTTGTACAGAATTACATGTTGTTATTTAAGATATCTGTTGATAGCTTAACTAAGGTATTCCATGGTATTGTTTCCTCTTCATTCATTTTGTTTGGTTAAGTGGCCTGTGGTGGGGTGAGGGGAAATTAAACTGAAAGTCTCTCAGTTGGTGTCTGACTCTTTGTGACTCCATGCTCTATACAGTCCATGGAATTCTCTAGGCCAGAATACTGGAGTGGGTAGGCTTTCCCTTCTCCAGGGGATCTTTCTGATCCAGGAATTGAACCAGGGTCTCCTGCATTGCAGGCAGAATCTTTACCAGCTGAGCTATCAGGGAAGCCCATATATATGTACATATATATAACTTTTCTCTATAGATTATTATAGGATATTGAGTACAGTTCCCTGTGTTATGTGGTAGGTCATTGTTTATCTATTTCTATATATAGTAGTATTTATATGATAATCATAGTCTCCCTGTTTACTCTTGTTCCTGCTCCCTACTTTCCATTTTGTGTTTGTATGCTAGTCACTCAATCACGTCTGACTCTTGGTGACCCCATGGATTATAGCTTGCCAGGCTCCTCTGTCCATGGATTTTTCTAGGCAAGAATACTGGAGTGGATTGCCATTCCCTTCTCCAGGGGATCTTTCTGACACAGAGATTGAACCCAGGTTTCCTACATTGCCAGCAGATTCTTTACCATCTGAGCCACAAGGAAACCCTTTCTTTCCCCTTTGGTAACCATAAGTTCATTTTCTTTGCCTCTTGGTCTATTTATGTTTTGCATATAAATTCATTTGTATCTTTTTTTTTTTTAGATTTCACATATAAATGATATTACATATTATTTGTTTTTCTCTGATTTACTTCACTTTATATGATAATCTTTAGGTTGATCCATGTTATTGGCATTATGGCACTAGTGGTAAAGAATTCACCTCCAATGCAGGAGACATAGAGATAATGGATTCGATTCCAGGGTTGGGAAAATTCCCTGGAGGTGGGATGGCAACCCATTCCAGTATTCTAGCCTGGAGAATCCCGTGGACAGATGAGCCTGGCAGGCTACTGTCCATAGCTTCATCAAGAGTTGGATATGACTGAAGTGACTTAGTATGCATGCCATAGTCCAGTGTATATATGTACCACATCTTCCTTATTCATTCTGCTGTCAATGGACATTTAGGTTGCTTCCTTGTCTTGGCTATCAGATGATCCTGCAATCCCACTCCTGAACATATATCTGAAGAAATCCTTGTAACTTCTTGAGAGTATAATATATTTCCCCCAAGATCTGTGAGTAATAACCTTCTCTAGTTCAATTCTCCTGAGGTCTGCAGTTGAACCTAACTCAGTACTTTTTGCTCCACTTACTAAATGTTAATTTAACAAAGTTATAACAATATCTTAGTGAAAGTTTGACAATTTAAATATCATAGATAAAGCACTTTTACATAGAAAAATTATTTAAAAACATTAACTCGCAGCTACATTAGATCCCAATGATTAAAAGTCCTTAACAGCTCCCCAAATTAAGGATTTGTGCTATAGCACATATTCTCTGCCTGAATTCTCAATCCAAAACATCATAAGATATAATAAATTAAAAATTGGTTCTAAATATCCCCCACTGCTACATTTGTAAACATATTTTCTGTATAGGTGAAGTTAATAAAAGCATTCTGTGAAACTCAGCTACACATATATCTAAGGGATCTGACTTGTTTTCCTGTGATAAATAGAACAGAATTCCTCCATTTATATCTTATGATTTTTTGGTTAGCTTTGGCTTCTCCTCCATTTCAGAATAATAAAAATATTAAATAATTCTCTAAGAAAAACCCCACCAGAATCAAATATGGTATCCTGGTTAAATGTCAACTCTTCAGAGAGGTTTTCCCTGACCAACCTGTTTATACATGATTTACTGATCTCCTCACTCTACTTAATTTTTCTTGGTACATTTATCACTACTGACATTACAAAGGGCTTCCCTTGTAGCTCAGTTGGTAAAAAAAATCTGTTTGCAATGCAGAAATCCACTTGCAGTGCAGGAGACCTGGGTTCAATTCCTGGGTCAGGAAGATCCCCTGGAGAAGGAAATGGCAACCCACTCCAGTATTCTTGCCTGGAAAATCCCATGGACAGAGGAGCCTGGCAGGCTATAGCCCATGGGGTCACAAGAGTTGGACACGACTTAGCATTACAAATTTCCACTTTCCCTTTGCATATCACCTCCATGAGTGTACTGTATTTGGTCTGTTGAATAGAACAGAGATTGGTACATAGTGCCTGGATAAATATTCCCTGAAGAATTAAAGCTTTTTATTGAGAGATTTTACCTGAAAATAGAAACTTTGTTTTTACAAATAAAACTATGAGTCACCCCAATACTTTAAAAGATAAATGTATTCTGAATTTCAGTAAATAATTAGTAATATGCATTTGTTAAGGTTTTGATTTTAGGGATAGTTACTGCAAATGTTTACTTGATATTTGTTTGTATAATCAAAAGCCAATTAAAAGTCAACTTACTTTCAAATGTTGTATTAAGTCTGAGCTCTCTCTAGAGTTAATAATCAGCTAAATTTTGCCTTGTCTTCCTTTGATTTATGTTTAATTTACATGACAGTAAATTATATATGAAATACTAGTCCGCTTATTTCATGTAGTCTTGTGTATAATTCATGATCTGGAGGGTGTCAAGTCATTTATTTTAGCACATGTGAGTTTATAATGCATTGAAAGCCTTTGATGATAAAATTAATTGTCCTGTTTGACAAAGGGTGGAAAAAATGTAGAAAGCCTTTAAGTAAAAATGAAATTGACTTAAAAATGGCAAAACATACAGCGGCTCCCCATTTGGTTTAAATGAGCATGCCATTATCAATCTATTCAGAAAATCTCAGTGTGGTACCATTTCCCTATTAAAGCTTTATGCAGAGGGAGTGGAGCTATTTTGTATGCTTACCCTTTGTTCTTCTACCACTTTCTCTTTCCCATGTTTACATGACAAGAGGGAAGTTAAGAAAATAAAAGAAGAAGCCAACTGAGCAAGGCCACATAGAAGATTTGAAGCTTCAGAAGTGGGAGCAAGGAAAACAAATCCTTCAGACATGTTGCTTGCATGCCTAACAATACATTTCTCTTTAAAATTCAGTTAAACTGCGTGAGGAGCTACATCATTATTTTCCTGAATTAATTTCTCTTTCCCATGCAACAATGACTGTTCTTCTTATCAGCCACTCTCATAATGGGGAGTAAACAGCCAACCACCTCAGCAACATATATTATTAAGATTCTTCCTTTTTCAGGCCAGCTGTCCCTACAATTATATTTTACAAATACAATTCTACACAGCTCGTCTCAGTTGAACACAATAATGTAATTTTACTGAATGACTCTGCAGAAGGCCTAATTATTTCTTGAAGCAGGGCTCCTGATGTTATTTTGCATTTAATTCATGACCACATGCTGAAGGTTATTATCTGTGTAGCAGCCAATTCAAATGTTTCCTGAAGTATTTCATATACTTTTTAACCAGTGACTTTAAAAACAATTGTGTTACAGGAAATGATGGCTCCTTCCAGAGCTCCAGAGTGGATTCTTGTCTAACACTCAGAAATGAATTGTTCTAAGAGACACACGTGCTGACAAGGCAAGAGACTTTGTTGGGAAGGCATTCTAAGGGCAGAAAGCAGCATGGTAAAGGAACCCAGGAGAACTGCTATGCCACGTGGGTCACAGTTTGGGGCTTTATGGTAACTGGATTAGTTTCAGAGTTGTCTGTGGCCAATCATTCTGACTCAGGGTCCTTCCTGTTGGTGCCTGCATTGCTCAGCCAAGATGGATTCCAACAAGAAGGATTCTGGGAGGCTGGTAGGATATATGGACTGGAGTCTCCTCTCTCCTTTTGATCATTCTCAAATTCTTCCAGTTGGTGGTAGCTTACTAGCTCTGCATTCTGTACCAGGACGTCCTGTTTAAGATAACTCAGGCAAGTGGTTACTATGGTGCTTGGCCAAGGTGGGTGGTTTCAGTTAGTGGTTTCTGTAACAATCGTACTTTGTACTTTATATTTGAGTAGTGGACTCAAATATAACAGAGAGTTAAATTATAAAGCTTATATGTGCATGCATTCCAAGTCCCTTTAATTGTGTCCGACTCTGCCACCCTATGGACACTAGCCTGCCAAGATCCTCTGTCCGTGGATTCTCCAGGTATGAATCTAGAGTGTGTTGCCATGCCCTCCTCCAGGGGATCTTCTCAACCCAGGGATCGAACCTGAGTCTCTTATGTCTCCTGCATTGGCAGGTGGATTGCTTACTACTGAGTCACCTGGGAAGCCCAAGAAGCTTATATGCATTGAATTAAATTCATTATTTAGAAATATGTACTAATTCTACTGTTATTGCAAGTACTCCTTTGTCATCTCATTATTCATGTATTTTATTTTAATATAAAAAATAAGCTCATAAATCTGTTTCAGTGACTGGGAAGGATGTTATTCATTCATAGAATCTTTTCAGGAAGCATTGATTAAAAATGATCTCTTCTTGAAATACCTAGGGCCTGTTTAGATTTCCTTATGACACTCATCATCTATACTGTCTTAAATTGTGGTATT
>SNSB01091696.1:0-32253 GCA_012922965.1 Capreolus pygargus
GAGAGAACAGCATTGAAACATGTATATTATCAGGAGGACATGACTTTTGAGCTGAGTTCTCAAAGACAAGTAGAAGCAGAGAATGTTCTATTACAGGCAGGAGGAAACAGGACACAATTAAAAAAAAAAAAAAGACTCAATGCTTAGAAAGTGTTCTTTACCTCTTTAATTATTATTCAAATGCTATATTTAATTTGACATTTTACACCTTATAGAGGCTAGTAAAGGGATGTAGGGAGACTGAACAGAACTCAGGAGGCCTGAGTACATCATTTTGGGTTTTGTGGCTTCCTTACCAACCTTTGTGGGCTCTGGTTTCCTCTCTAGACATAGAGAAATTTGGTCAGGATGACCTCTGAAGTACTTTTCCAATTAAAATAGCTGACTCTTCGGTTCAGGTAAAGAAATACTGGCTGGTTAGTAACTGTATGGATTCATGTTTTGAGAAAAATAGTTCCAGTAAAGTAAAACTCATTACAAGTATTACATTGTTAGTCCATGAAGAAAAAGTCTGGCTTTGATGAAGCTTCTGCTATAGTTCTCTGGGGCTCTCACAGCACGTCCATGGGAGACAGTGTTTTCAACGTCACATAGACTGTCACTGCAGAGAAACCTAGGCATTCAATAAATGTTTATTAAGTGAGCTGCATTTGCAAAGCAATGGGATTGAATCAGGAAGTCTTTACTTTGAGTCCTCAAAAGTGTATTGAGAGACTTCTGAACAAAAAGGGGAATTTGGCTCCTGAACTATTTGCTCATAATAGCTTTAGTCAAGCAACAGATACATTCATTGTTTATAAGAAACTGCTTGAATGCTAGTCTGATTCCATGACTTTGGGATCAAGGTCTTAATATGATAGACAAAAGATAAGATATCTGCTAGATGCTATAACTCTGGGGATGTTAACTAGAATAAAAATCATCCACTGACAAGCTTACTTTCATTGATATTTTTATTTAACACACACAGACACAAATAATTTAAGCTAATGGTTGCATTTATTTCTGAAATAGCTCCTCAAGTATCTACACTGATTGTGGTAGGGAAATTTAGTTGAAACTAAAGATAATTCTTCATCAAAATCAGTTTTTAAAGTTCTATTCAGTATTACTCTTTTTCAATCCTATTGATGAAAAAATCTTTTTGTTTTCTGGGTTTCAAACGATTTGGGGGAATGGTGCCAGAAGACCAAAGCAAACACCATTTTTCATGAATATCTGGCTCATAAAACTGAGTTTTGGACAGCTTATAGACAAACACTTTTATGTCTAGAATTTGTCATCTTTGAAGATGCTAATCCTGTTTAGCTGGACCTCTGAAGAAGACAACAAAGAAAGGGGGAGATGCTGTGTACCACGGGGGATAATTTTAGTGCCAACTACTTTCTCCAAACAGGTGTTTGTATTGCACGTTTGATAGACCTTACAGTTGCTCTTTTCTTCTGTGCATTGAAAGAAGGCAACCTCATGAGTGAGAGTAGGTAAAATAATATTTCAGAGATGGTGCAGATTACTTCTGTAAAATTCTGTGCTATCCAGATGGCATGGCAACGATTTAGTGTTGTATTTAAATAGAAGATTAAGGAAAATTAGGTTGTGACCTCATGGACTGTAATCTTCCAGGCTGCTCTGTCCTTGGAATTCCAAAGGCAAGAATATTGAAGTGGATAGCCATTCCCTCCTCCAGGAGTTCTTCCCAACCCAGGGATCGAACCCAGGTCTCCTGCATTGCAGGCAGATTCTTTACTGTCTGAGGCACCAGGGAAGCCCATGTAAATAGAAGATTAAGGGAAATTAGGGTTGCAAGGAGTTGGACAGGACTGAAGCGACTGAGCACACACATCTGTTCTCATCTCTCTTTAAAAGCTATACGAAGAATAACTGACATGTACATGATGAACCATGTCACTGATGTAAGAGTAATCCATACTTTCATGAAAAGTTAATTTAATCTTTTCTATATTGATCAATGTATAGAAAGAGGACAATGATGGATCTGTTTTCCTCTCATTTGATTGCATCTCAACCGGGACATTTTATTTAGTGTGGTGCATCAGTCTTTAAGAGAGATCATGGCAAATTGGGAGGTGTTTGGAACTGAAGGGACCAGAATTTTAAAGGAAACTGAAAGCATAAAGAAGCCCCTAGGAAGGAACTGTGGCATTGAATCTATAGAACACAAGACTACCAGGGATATGAATATGATGGCTACTCTTAAATAAACCATATTTCTGCACAAGGGGCATTTGACTTGCTCTTTGTGGACTTGTCGTCTGAAGAAAGTTATTTTAGATTAATGTAGGGAAGACTTTTCTAATAACCAAACCACATAAATATACTTCTGACGGTCTCTGGAGTGGTAGGACCTTGAGATGTAATAACCTCCAAATCAGTAGATGTGTTATGGGATGCTGAAAGAGGTGATTTAACATCAGATGATGGCAATGCCAGATGGCTTTAAAGTTCCCTTTCCACTTCAAGTGTGGCTTTAAGTAAAAATTTGATAGCCTTGTCACAGAGCATGAGAGTGACCTTCATACTTAGCAATATTTGTCCGAAGTTCCAAATTTCTGAATAAGTTTTCATCCTCAGATCTTCAATAACAACTAAACTTTTTCCTAATCTAATTATACACAAATAAATGGAATATTTAAAACATTTATATTCATAACACTTTATCATATAAATTAGCACCATAAAAAATAATTTGGCTGTTTACCTTGAAGTGAATTAATTTATTTTGAAAGTGACTAGTTAACATAGAAACATTTTACTTCTAGCAAGAGTATATTGAACTAATTCCAGTAAAAATATTTTTGTGAATATATTTCAGCTCAAACACAGAATTAAATAGTATATTTAGAAATTAAGAATCAACTCCATCTGAATTTTGTTTTATGTTTTTTAATTGGAGGATAGTTACTTTACAGTATCATTTTAGTTTCTGCCATACATCAACATGAATCACTCATAGGTGTACATGTGTCTCCTCCCTCTTGAACCTCCTTCCCACCTCCCAGTCCATCCCATCCCTTTAGGTTGTCACAGACCCAGGAAGTGTCACCTTCACTTTTTCCCTTTTGACACCTGTCAGGGCTACTGAGCAGTGTTTTCTGTTTTGCCAGACAGTGCACCCGAGTCCCTCGGAAATGGGAGTCCTGGCCACTTGCAATCCTGCATGCTGAGCCCAAATGTGCCTATGAGACCTTGGTTTCTATTCACTAGACTGTGTCTGTTGTCCAGCTTCTTCTCCCAGGGACCTGCTCCAGGGCATAGCATACAGGCAGGGCTCAGATTTCCATCATTCTTGCCAAATCCATCCTACCTTAGTGTTTCCAGTCTTGTTGCCTGGAATTCTTTATTAACCTCAGTCACCTCTGCCCTACATGCACACAGTCATCTTCCTCAGATGGTCTGAAACCCACTTGGTTATGCTTGGCTTTCTCTTGTCCTTGGAAACACAGTGGTGTCTGTGCTGGTGTGGTGCTGACATCCTTTTGTTTCTCTTCTTCTCTTTCTTTCTCTTTTCTCCTCCCTTCCCTCCCCCTCTCCCTCCCTCCCTTCCTTCCATCAACTCACCCTCCTGTAAATATTTTTCACATATGAGTTATGATTATGTTCCATATTTTGTGATTAAATATGGCATTCTTCACTTCAACTCCTCAGCTGGAGGTGGGGAACACATCTTATCATTGTGTATGATATACCGTGGAATTTCTACTCTTCTTGATGTCATAAAGGATACATATAAATCTATATAAAAAGCCACACTTCCAAATAAGTTAACATTGTGTTAGCTTATATGCAACATTCTGGCTCTTCATTTTTCTAGTAACCTTGGAAAATCTTTTGTCTAGTATCTGATGCTGACTTTGCCAATTTGGATGCTAATTACAGCCATTGTTAGTGTTCAGTAGTAAGAAGCCTCTCCATTCTCTCTCTGCACACATATAGACACATATAAACACACAGAAGCAAAATTAGCATCGTATGTCACAAACATATAGAAACTCTATCTAAAATATATACATAAAATATATATGTATAAATAAAATGTAAAATATGTAAGTGAATAAAATAAATAGCAATTATTTTAATTGAAAAAATATAATCTATTTAAAAATAAACTGTTTTAAAATATTGATTGGTTAAGTGAAAACTGTGTTGTCTATTTTATAGCTTAAGAAAGAATGCCTTATTTCCTATGTACTCAGTTTCAGCTATATTATCAACACCATGACATTTAGGCAAATTTTTACGTAGTGTCGGTATTTTATTATGTAATTTTTTTGTCCTAAGTCTTTTAATATTCTGTGAATAAATATGGCAAAAGTGAGCCCTTTTGTTTCTTGCCCCACACTAGAGCTTTTCCGATTGAGTTTGATGTTAGACATGAGTTTGTCATATATGGCCTGCATTATACTGAGGTGTTTTTATCTATATCTAACTTGTTGAGAGTACTTAGGTTATTGTTTAGTCTCTGTGCATTTTTTCAATCTAGTGAATATCTTTAAGCCTGTTTCCGCTAAGTCTTCTGTTGATTCTCCTTTTCTTGTAACAAACTTCCGCCTGCAATACCTTGATTCTCAACCTCCTGTTCACACACTACAGTTGCTGTAGGGTAATTTTGGAGTTAGAAAATTCTATTGATATTTCCAGCTAAGATTACTTAAGTTTTTATAAAAAATTTGATAACTTTGCCACATATGAAATATTTATTTTTCCGCACTATATTCTTAGGTTTAGAGAAGGCACAATTTTCAATAAAATTGTAAACAAAAAGATCCAGAAAGGAGCTATTTAATGCGTTCATTTTATTGTGTTTTTTAACTTGAAATTTTATATTGATTGTTAAATACTACAATATTTTCCATGGGTGGTGGTCATTACAACTTATATAAATTATATACATTCTCTCTACTAAGAATTCTATATATTCTCTACTACTAGGCTGCTTAGATTTTTATCTCATATATACTATATTACTTAAGATATATTTATTTCCATTTTTAATTAACAAAAGCTTATTTAATGCTTAAGCTTATCTTAAAGACATGTATTAAACTCTTTTTTTGTGTGTATGTGTACAGATTTTAGCACTGCTTCTAATGGTCCTTCACATTACATCCTTTTGGAAATGTAATTTGTCTCTATCTGATGAATTAATTAGCTCAAGCCTTCTTAAAAATATGTAACCCTTTGGACTGCATGATCTCTCTCATTAATATCTATAAATACACCCAATATGCATATGAAACTTTAAAAGATCAGTGAAGACTTAGCCCAGAAAGAGGTTCTGCCAGAAATCTTTGAAGAGTATTTTTTTTTTTCAAAGAAGCAGGTCTATACTGATAGTGCTCCATTTTTAAAAGGAAGACACATTTACTCCAAGGCAATATTGTTTTTGAATGTTAACCACAACCTCATTACTAATTAGGATGTTGCTCTAGAATTTTAGTATGCATCTCCTTAAAAGAGCAATATGTTAACCCCTGACAAGGTAAAGCAAGGTACCCTGAGATAAAACAGGATAAATAGAAGAAAATATAAGATTCACCTTGTTTCCTTTTATTGCACAAACACGAGTTTAATTAATAATGAATGCATGTTAATAATTAATGCACAAATGAGGCAGAGTTCTGTGTTCATTTTGTAAAATAACTGAAAATTTATAAAAGATATTTTTTAATGTTTCAAATATGGCTAAAGGTAGACTGCAAGCTATTACTGCTGCTTCTGCTGCTAAGTCGCTTCAGTCGTGCCTGACTCTGTGAGATCCCAGGCTCCCCCATCCCTGGGATTCTCCAGGCAAGAACACTGGCGTGGGTTACCATTTCACTTCAGTCATGTCCGACTCTGCAATTCTATGCGCTGTAGCCTGACAAGCTCCTCGTCCGTGGGATTCTCCAAGCAAGAATACTGGAGTGAATTACCATGCTCTCCTCCAAGTTCAGTTCAGTTCAGTTCAGTCACTTAGTCGTGTCTGACTCTTTGCGACCTCATGGACTGGAACACACCAGGCCTCCCTGTCCATCACTAACTCCCAGAGATTGCTCAAAATCATGTCCATCGAGTCAGTGATGCCATCCAACTATCTCATCCTCTGTTGTCCCCTTCTCCTTACACTTTCAATCTTTCCCAGAATCAGGGTCTTTTCCAATGAGTCAGCTCTTTGTATCAGGTGGCCAAAGTATTGGAGCTTTAGCTTCAACATCAGTCCTTCCAATGAATATTCAGGACTGATTTCCTTTAGGATAGACTGGTTGGATCTCCTTGAAGTCCAAGGAACTCTCAAGAGTCTTCTCCAACACCACAGTTCAAAAGCATCAATTCTTTGGTGCTCAGCTTTCTTTATAGTCCAACTCTCACATCCATAAATGACTACTGGAAAAACCATAGTTTTGACTAGATGGACCTATGTTGGCAAAATAATGTCTCCGCTTTTTAATATGTTGCCTATGTTGATCATAGTTTTTCTTCCAAGGAGCAAACATCTTTTAATTTCATGGTTTGCAGTCACCATCTGCAGTGATTTTGGAGCCCCCCAAAATAAAGTCTGTCACTGTTTCCATTGTTTCTCCATCTATTTTCCATGAAGTGATAGAACTGGATGCCATGATCTTAGTTTTCTGAATGTTGAGTTTTAAGCCAACTTTTTCACTCTCCTCTTTCACTTTTATCAAGAGGCTCTTTAGTTCTTCTTCAATTTGTGCCATAAGGGTGGTGTCATCTGTATATCTGAGGTTACTGATATTTCTCCCAGCAATTTTGATTCCAGCTTGTGCTTCATCCAGCCCAGCATTTCTCATGATGTACTCTGCATATAAGTTAAATAAGTAGGGTGACAATATATACCCTTGACATGCTCCGTTCTCGATTTGGAACCAGTCTGTTGTTCTTTGCCCAGTTCTAACTGTTGCTTCTTGACCTGCATACAAATTTCTCAGGAGGCAGGTCAGGTTGTCTGGTATGCCCATATCTTTAAGAATTTTGAGTTTGTTGTGATCCAGAGAGTCAACGGTTTTGGCGTAGTCAATAAAGCAGAAGTAGATTTTTTTATTTTTCTGGAACTCTCTTGCTTTCTCAATGATCCAACGGATGTTGGCAGTTTGATCTCTGGTTCCTCTGCCTTTTCTAAATCCAGCTTGAACATCTGGAAGTTCACAGTTCACTTATGGTTGAAGTCTAACTTGGAGAATTTTCAGCATTACTTTGCTATTGTGTGAGATGAGTGCAATTGTGTGGTAGTTTGGACATTCTTTGGCACTGCCTTTCTTTGAGACTGGCATGAAAACTGACCTTTTCCAGTCCTGTGGCCACTGCTGAGTTTTCCAGATTTGCTGCATATTGATCCTCCTCCAAGGGATCTTCCTAACCCAGGTATTGAACCCATGTTTCTTATGTCTGCTGCATTGCAGATGGGTTGTTTACCACTAGTGCCATCTGGATAGTCATGAGGATAGACTAGGGGAGTCCAATTTGAGGATTTAGTCATTTAAATTTGAGTAAACTCTGAAATTAGAAGCATTTCACCAGGCATGGCAACCCATTTGAGTGTTCTCACTTGGGAAATCCCAAGGACGGAAAGGCCTGGCAGGCTATATTACCGTCCATAGAGTCACAAAGTCTGACATATCTGAGTGACTGAGCACACACAGCAGGCTCTATCAGATCTTAAAGCTTTCCTCAGTGGATAAAATTGAAGGCAAAATAAGAAGAGGGCAGAAGAGGATTAGATGGTTAAATAGCATTACCCACTCAATGGGCATGAATTTGAGCAAGCTCTGGGAGACAGTGAAGGACAGAGGAGCCTGGCATCCTGCAGTCCATGGTGTCCTGAAGAGTCACACACAACTTAAGAGTCTGAAAAACAGCAGTGGGCAAATGTGAAAGAGGAGGAAACAGGGCAGAAAACAACACAGAAGAAAACTTTGAACTGAATTCTCCTTTCTGTGCATGAGTGAAGCAAACCTACATGGTAGTTACTTATTAAAAAATTATATTTGCCATTTCTGAAAGAGAAACAAGAGTTGGAACTGGGGTGTCTTAACCAAACTATTGTAGCTGGATATTGGGATTTCAGAGAGGAAAAAGAGACCAAAGTTAAGAAATGTTAAAAAAGAAATATCTTCTAATATTCCTAGAAACCTGTTTCTCCTCAGATAAGGAAATAACCCTCAATATACTCTACGATGATTATGTCCCTAAAGATGATTTGGCCACAGCATCACATGCATTCCATTCTGCCAAATGAGCTGTGTCTACACCAAGGCTCACACAGGCTGTTTCCTGTTCATGACTACTTGCCAGCCTTCTCCCAGGACCTTTACTGCTGAGTGACCTCCCCGAACAAGCTGCAAGCAGTCAGGAAGATACAGCCATTGCTCAGTTTTAGAAGCTGAGATGTCGAAAGTGGCTTGTTCATTGTGAAATTAGCAGACATACAAGGTTTGGATTGTTCCTGACATTTCTTTGAGGTTCCTTTAGAGTGGTTCTCTATTTCTGTAAGTGAGCAGCTGTAACTTACAATTCAAATAAATAAAATATGAGAGCCATGAATCTCTATAGCTTTCACTTATCTGCCTTTCTCAGACTCTAACTGCAGGCTACACAGGCAAAAGCTAACAAAATAACTTGTAATGAACCACTTTAAATAGTAAATTTGGGGGATACCATGGAAAGATTCCTACAATGGAATATTTAGCAACATGTTTCACAATAAAATTCTAGGCAAATAGGTTGAATGTCCTAGGGAAATGAATATCATTGTTATGCATTTATAATGCCTATAGTGTATGCAGAAAGGGAATTTTGGAGAACTTTGCTAAAGCAAAAGTTTATTATGTTATTGGAGTAAACTTTTAAAATTATATTTGCCTAGGATCCTTACTCCCTTTTGGTCATTTTAAATGGACGTTTCGGGGGCTATAAAAACATGGAATATTTTAGACAATTATAGTGACTTCAAAGGAAATCAATATACATAGTGCTGAATTTTACCCAATAGAAATTTAGTCTTTTAATACTTAATTGTACACAAAGCACAGACCAGGCAGAAAAAAAAAGAGCAAGAGTAACTTTCACTAATATTTTTAAAACAGAAAAGAAAAATAATTTCACTGTAGGTTTTTCATCTGACTTAATGGTAAAAAGCCACCACCTGGATTCTTTATAAGACCATTGCTCTCTTATTAAATGTCACAATTATCATTTTGAAACCTACTGTCAGCTGTCCGTTTTTCAGCCACAAAAATCATAAACAACCTGGTACCATGATCAAATAAATTCTTTATTTATGTGATGCTTACTGGAGAAAGCAACCAAGAAACAGTCATGGCTGTTGCTTGTTTTCTATTGCCTTGCATCTGTGACAAAATAAAATAAAATAAAAGAAAAGAATTGGAGGGTGTTTTAAAATAGAGAGTTAATAAATTTCCTTTATAGTCATGTTTAAGATAAATTGATAACAAGACTTTGCAACAACTAATGATACCCCTGTTGTTAATGGTGCTGCTAAGTCACATCAGTTGTGTCCGACTCTGTGTGACGCCATAGACGGCAGCTCACCAGGCTCCCCCGTCCTGGGATTCTCCAGGCAAGAACACTGGAGTGGGTTGCCATTTCCTTCTCCAATGCATGAAAAATGAAAAGTGAAAGTGAAGTCACTCAGTCTTGTCCGACTCGTAGCGACCCCATGGACCGCCGCCTACCAGGCTCCTCCTTCCATGGGATTTTCCAGGCAAGAGTAGTGGAGTGGGGTGCCATTGCCTTCTCTTGTTAATGCTACCATTCTTGAAATACTACACAACTGCTTCCCCAACAAGCTCATCATAGAAAACTGGGGAAAAAGATCAATCTTAAACTTAATCCATAGGTGTGCCTATCAGATATATGTATATTGCAATGTCACCTAATTTTGTTAGCATTGTTTTATTCAAATGTAAAGTATACAGTAATAGTCATATCTGCCTTTCTCACTATACTGCAAGAGAAACAAGAGATGAAACTGGGGTGTCTTAATCAAACTGTTGTAGCTAGATATTGGGATCTCAGAGAGGAAAAATGATCAATGTTAAGAAATGTTAAATGCTTTGGAAATAAGAGAAATTACAGAAGGGCTAACTCTGGGGGCAATGTAGGGAGATCTGCTAAATATTAAAATTGGTAGAGTTCATTTTTGAGAACCCAAGGTGAGTAAATGATTTATTATCCCATGAAGTAATATTAATATGTATATGAGTAAGTCAAAGCTATGGTTTTTCCAGTGGTCATGTTTGGATGTGAGAGTTGGACTATATAGAAAGCTGAGCACTGAGGAATTGATGCTTTTGAACTGTGGTGTTGGAGAAGTCTCTTGAGAGTCCCTTGGACCGCAAGGAGATCCAACCAGTCCATCCTAAAGGAAATCAGTCTTGAATATTCATTGGAAGGACTGATGCTGAAGCTGAAACTCCAATAATTTGGCCACATCATGTGAAGAACTGACTCATTTGAAAAGACCCTGATGCTGGGAAAGATTGAAGATGGAAGGAGAAAGGGACAACAGAGGATGAGATGGTTGCATGGCATCACCAACTCAATGGACATGACTTTGAGTAAACTCTGGAAGTTGGTGATGGACACGAGGCCTGGCGTGCTGCAGTCCATGGGGTCGCAAAAAGTCAGACATGGCTGAGCGACTGAACTGAACTGAACTGAGTGAGTATATCTATGCAGTTATTTTGAAATGTAGGTAGCTCTGCTCAAGCCTAAATGTGTTTGCTCTGCTGGTGTTCTTACTATTATTGGTTTCATTTTGTGGTGTGGGCTGTGAGCATCACCATCTAAGGAGGCTTATCTTACTCAGGGCGTAAGGTAGACAACCAAATAGGAAACCTTAAAAAGTATCATTAAACAAAAGGGTTATTTTTCCTTTTTGTCTTCCTTTCTCTTTACCTATTTTTATACACTTAGCCACAAAGTATTGAAGTCCACTCTAGTTGAATTCTGTAGAGTTAACCATCAAGAATTAAACCATGACTCCTCAACCAGAGCCTTTTTACCATACTGTTTTAGAAAAGTTATTCCAAAATAAAACAAAGCTCAACATTCTAGAGTGAGGAAAATGTGTTGGGTAGAAAGCACCTTGGATAGTCAACTTAAAGGACTGATTTATGAAAATCAACAGTCAGGCTATGACTGAGAGCAACATTTAAGGGTATTAAAGGCAAACAAAAGCAACCACATATTTTCCTAGCTCATTGTTTATTTTTATTCCTATTCAGAATGCCACATTACTCAAAACAAAGAAAGAAAAGAAAAGCATCTTTTTTTTTCTTTTCTGCATCTTCCAGTTAAGGCAAAATTAATAATAAATACAGGACAATTGAATGCGAGTTCTAAGAGAAGAAAATTGGCCAGATGACTGTTGACATAAGTGATGGAAGTCCTCCATTCCAAACCTCCCACATTATCCCCAAACTGGGCTGTACCGCTTTTCTTTCTAATTATGTACACATTGCATGAGATGACGAGATAATGTACTCACCGTGTCCGGTGTTAATACTTGGTCATATTTGCTATAGAGTAATTCTATATGAAATAAAATACTATAGATAACATATTAAGCTTTCTTTGTTGCCCTCTTGGTCTGACTTTCCTCTCTCTCTCCCCATAAGGACACATTATTTTAAATTTGGTATCCATCCTTATTATACTCCAAGATATTTTAAATATGTACAACAGAAATGAACACTTTCAGGATAAGAGCAGATGCTTTTGCTTAGCATTGTAACTAAGATATCTATGTCAATGCACATAAATTTGTTATCTTTTTATCTTTGTTTTACTTCAACTGCACATAATTTCACCACACAAATAGGCCACATTTTATTAACCTATTCCTATACTGATGGGTATTTTGATTATTTTACCACACTGTTGTAAAATTCTTTGTGAAGGTGTTCTTATGCACAGGCTCTTGAAAACTTCTCTAGGCTTTACACCTAGAAGTGAAATAGCTGGGTAAACTATGCACATTTTTAAGTTCAAAAGGTCAAATTGCTCTAGAAATGGACTAGACTAGTATGCTTGTCTACATGCAGCAAGCATATTATTTCTTAAATTCTATATTGTCTGATGACATTCCTACACAAGTCTTATTTTAATTGATCTTTAAAGGATACAACTTTAGGGGTATGTACTAGAATGAACTAGGTAAGATGATGAGCATCTTATTTTATCAGATTCTGTTCTTGGTTGGAGCTTCCTAGGTGACTCAGTGGTATAGGATCTGCCTGCCAAGCAGTCGACCTGGGTTTGATCCCTGCATCTAGAAGATTCCCTGGAGAAGGAAATGGTAACAGATGACTTAAAGACTGCCCACACACACTGTCTTCACCGATGGATCCTAAGTACCTTGTATTATTGTTGCTGTTGTTTAGTCGCTGTTTTGTCTGATTCCTTTGCAACCCCTTGGACTGTTGTAGACCACCAGGCTTCTCTGTCCATAAGATTTCCCAGGCAAGAATATTGGAGTGGGTTGCCATTTCCTTCTCCAGGGTATTGTTCCAACCCAGGTATGGAACCTGAGACTCCTGCATTGGAAGGCACTGGCAGGCAGATTCTTTACCACTGAGCCACCGGGGAAGCCCATGTTGCACTATAGCTGACAATGGTTGCACAGAAATATGTGTTTAGTTCAGCAAACAGAGATGTACCTACTTTCTGAACAAGAATGTATATAACATACATTTTCTTCTCGTTGACATGTGCTCCATTTTTGCATCAGCCTTCGAGCTGCCTGTTAGCTTATTCTTTGTTTTGACAGATTTTTAGCTTAAGTTGTCATCTTCATGCCAAGTTTGCCAGATAAACTACGAAAGAAAGTGGGGAAGCATGATAACTTTTAACAGTGGGGAGATCCTATTGGTAGCATGCTCGTGAACAAAGATACTTGGAATGTTATATTATCTCAGCTACAAGCCCAAGAAATACATTTATTTATAGATTCCACTAGAAGGTACTGTCCTCCCTCTATGTAACAGATGAATGTGTTTGGAAAAGAATGGATCATTTTAAGAGCTTCACATAAATTGTTACAGCCACAAGCTGTGAAATTTGAAAAAAAAAAAAACCTTCAATTTTAAGTGTTTATTTATGAATCAGATGTTGTCTTTTGATCACAAATAATTTATCTTAGAATATAATGTTAAATGAAAAAAAGTTTGTATCCACAAAATATTTTACATTGAAAAGTCTTACCTCTGTGGATCCTTTAATGAGCACAGCACATTTTAAATGTTGACTGGTGAAGTTACAAAGGTTTCTAAAAACATACACCCATTTTAAACTTCTAGCTTTTTTTCTTCAGGTGTTAATTTTTTTTTTTTCTTCTCTTTTCAGTTAAAGCAGGAAGACATGTGGCTACATACATAATATAGATCTGTGACTTTTTATCCAGGGTATCAAAATTGAGTGGGTTCTAATATACTTTTGAATGTCATAGTCTGTATCACATTCTTTTTTTTTCCAAGTTTAGAGTTTTTAATTCTTTTTTAATCAAAGTATAGTTGATTTACAATGTTATGTTAGTTTCAGGTATAGAGCATAGTGATTCACATATGTGTGTGTGTGTGTGTGTGTGTGTGTGTATTCAGTTCAGTTGCTCAGTCGTGTCTGACTCTTTGCAATCCCATGGACTGCAGCACACCAGGCCTCCCTGTCCATCACCAACTCCCGGAGTCCACCCAAACCCATGTCCATTGAGTCGATGATGCCATCCAACCATGTCGTCCTCTGTTGTTGCCTTCTCCTCACACTTTCAATCTTTCCCAGAATCAGGGTCTTTTCCAGTGAGTCAGTTCTTTGCATCAGGTGGCCAGACTGGAGCTTCAGCTTCAGCATCAGACCTTTCAATAAATATTCAGGACTGATCTCCTTCAGGATGGACTGGTTGGATCTCCTTGCAGTCCAAGGAGGGACTCTCAAGAGTCTTCTCCAACACCACAGTTCAAAAGCATCAGTTCTTTGGTGTTCAGCTTTCTTTATAGTCCAGCTCTCACATCCACACATGACCACTGGAAAAACCATAGCTTTGACTAGACAGACCTTTGTTGGCAAAGTAATGTCTCTGCTTTTTAACATGCTGTCTAGGTTGGTCATATGTTTCCTTCCAAGGAGTAAGCATCTTTTAATTTCATGTCTGTAGTCATCATCTGCAGTGATTTTGGAGCCCCCCAAAATAAAGTCTGTCACTGTTTCCACTGTTTCCCCATCTATTTGCCATGAAGTGATGGGATCAGGTGCCATGGTCTTGGGTGCATAGATATTTACAATTGTTATGTCTTCCTCTTGGACTGATCCCTTGTCTTTCCTTATGTCTTGTACTCTTCATTATTTTAAGGTCTATTTTGACCGATATGAGGATTGCTACTCTAGCTTTCTTTTGCTTCCCATTTGCATGGAATATATCTTTCCATCCTCTCACTTTCAGGTTATATGTGTGCTTAGGTCTGAAGTGGGTTTCTTGTAGTTAATATATATATAGGCCTTGAATATATATATATATATATATATATATATATATATATATATATAGGCCACTTTGCCAGTCTGTGTCTTTTGGTTGGAGCATTTAATCCATTTAAATTTAAAGTAATTATTGATATATATATATATGTGCCTATTGTCATTTTCTTAATTGTTTGGGGTTGATTTTGTAGATCTTTTTTCTTCTTTTGTATTTCTTGACCATATAAGTCCCTTTAACATTTCTTGTAGATCTGGTTTGGTGGTACTGAGTTCTCTTAACTTTTTCTTGTCTGAAAAGGTTTTTATTTCTCCATCAATTTTGAATGGGACCCTTGCCAGGTACAGTAATCTTGGTTGTAGATTTTTCCCTTTCATTATTTTAAATATCCTGCCATTCCCTTCTGGCCTGAAGCGTTTCTGCTGAAAGATCAGCTGTTAAACGGATGGAGTTTCCCTTCTATGTTACTTGTTGCTTCTCTCTTGCTGCTTTTAATGTTCTTTCTTTATGTTTAGTCTTTGTTACTTTGTTTAGTATGTGTCTTGGCCTGTTTCTTCTTGGGTTTTCCTGTGTGGGACTCTTTGCTCCTCTTGGATTTGACTGACTATTTCCTTTTCCATGTTGGGGAAATTTTCAACTATAATCTCTTCAAAACTTTTCTCTTGCCCTTTCTTTTTCTCTTCTTCTTCTGGGACCCCTATAATTCGAGTGTTTGTGCGTTTGATATTGTCCCAGAGGTCTCTGAGTCTATCCTCAGTTCTTTTCATTATTTTTACTTTATTCCACTCTTCAGAAGTTACTTCCACCATTTTATCTTCCAGCTCACTGATTTGTTCTTCTGCTTCAGATATTCTGCTATTGATTCCTTCTAGAGTATTTTTAATTTCGGTAATTGTGTTGTTTGTCTCTGTATGTTTATTCTTTAATTCTTCTAGGTCTTTGTTAATTGATTCTTGCGGTTTCTCCATTTTGTTTTCAAGGTTTTTTTTTTTTATCATCTTTACTATCACTATTCTGAATTCTTTTTCCGGTAGTTTGCCTATTTCCTCTTCTCTTATTGTTTCTAGTTCATTCCTTCATTTGTGTAGTATTTCTCTGACTTTTAATTATTATTATTTTTTTTAAACTTATTGTGTTTGAGGTCTCCTTTTCCCAGGCTTCAAGAAAAGTTGAATTCTTTCCTTGAAGAAGGTTGAATTCTTTCTTGCTTTTGGTTTCTACCCTCCTAGGGTTGGTCCAGTTGTTAGTGTAAGGTTTGTATAGGGTGAGATTTGTGTTGAATTTTTGTTTTTCCTCTGATGTGCAAGGCTGAGTGAGGTGGTAATCCTGTCTGCTGAGCATTGGGTTTGTGTTTTTGTTTTGTTTCTTGTTTAGATGAGACGTTCTGTACAGGGTGCTACTGGTGGTTGGGTGATGCTGGGTCCTGAATTCAAGTGGTTTCCTTTGTGTGAGTTCTCACTATTTGATGCTTCCTAGGGTTAGTTCTCTGGTAGTCTAGGGTCTTGGAGTCAGTGCTCCTACTTCAAAGGCTCAGGGCTTGATCTCTGGTCAGGAACAAAGATTCCACAAATGGTTTGTTATGGCATTAAGTGAGATTAAAACAAATATACAAAAATGGGAAACCCCAGACAAATGGCAGTTAGAAAATCAGGAAAATAATAATTAAAATAATGGAATTTACACATATACATATACACCCATGAATAAAGTCAAAACAGTCCAACAAAAATAAAGTACAGTAGATTGACCCAGCAAACAAAGGAAATTAAAAATTATACTTACCAGTTAAGAACAAAATTAAGTAAAGCACAAACTGGAAAACAAGACTAAAGCAAGGTGCCAAGTGCAGAATAAAGCAATGAAAACAAAACTAACAAATATCTTGAGAGGAAAGGAAAGAAAGAAAAGAAAGAATAGATGTGCAAAGTTAAATAGAGGTGGATAAAGAAGATTTATATACATTAAAGATTAACTGCAAGGGGAAACGAACTGTAAGAAGAGCAAACAAAGGAATAAATGTAGAAAAAAATAATAATAGGTCGAAGGAATTGAAATTTAAAAAAGAGAGAAGGAAAAAAAAAAATGGAAAACTCCACAGAACTGTCAAAACCCAATGTAGGGGCAGAGGTTTATAACAGCAATAAGAAATGTGACTGAGGGGAAAAAAAAAAAAAAAACCTCAAAAGCTTAAGTGGATTTCTTAGTGCCAATAAAACCAACAACTACAACAGAAGGGGAAAAGAAGGGGGGAGGGTAAAGAGAGAAAATCCAAAAGAATCTATAGAACAAGTCAAAAAATAAGAATCATAAATGTTTTTCTTGAGTCACTGGTGTCAGAATCCTTTCCCTCGCTGGGAGTCACAGTCCACCTTACCCCACTGGGATGCCCTCCAACAGTGTGCTGATCTCTGGACCTGCTGTGGGGCGGCTCAGGTTCTAATCTTGTCCTACGCCTATGTGGTCTTGCCTCCAATGTCCAGTTATCAGAACTAGTGTGTTTTCTTTTGCGGGAGCTCTCAATGGTCTTTATATATTCCATAGACGTGGAGTCTCCCTAGTCAATCATGTGGATTTAATCTTAAGCTTGTACAGCTGATGAGGCTTGGGGTCTTTTTCCTTAGTCATGCTGTTCCCTGGTTTCAATTGCGGTTTTATTTCCACCTCTGCATGTGGGTCGTCCACTGGGATTTGCTCCTGAGGCTGCCCTGGAGGACTTGGGTCTGCCCCAGTGAGGGCCACGTGTGGAGGTGCTGCAGCTGCCTGTGTTGCAGGGGTCTGGCAGCACCAGGAACTCAGGGGGGTCGGTGGCTAGGGCAGGAGGAAATACAGCGCTCTAGAAGGGTATGGTAACCAGTGTTGGCCAATACGCTCCAGTGTTCTTGCCTGGAGAAGCCCCAGTCCCTTACAGAGAAGCCTGGCAGGCCACAGCCTACAGGGTCACAAAGAGTCAGACACAACCCAAGCGACCCTGTGCACGTAGACACAAGACTTTTCTTGCCTGTGCCCGCTCTGCCCCAGTGAGAGTTGACATGAAGGTGGTGCAGCTGCTTGGCTCGCGGGGGCCCTGGCGGTGCCAAGTGTGCAGAGACATGGACTGCCTCCACCTCAGGAGTTAAGGCCCTAACAGAGCCTTCTTTTGAGCCTCTTGTAGCTGGTGATCAGAAGGCCTCTTTGGCCAGTCTTTCTCTGTAGCTCTGCCCATTCAGGCACTTAGAGGGCTGCCTTGCCTGGGGCCCTTCTCTTGTTCAGAGCGCCAGGCACATAGAAGGACCCCCCGGTGGTGGTCCTACTCTGTAGATCAGTGCCTCAGGCATTTGAAGGGGCGTCCTGGGTGGAGTCCCACCCCGTAGTTCAGACTGTCAGGTGTGTGACGGGGCAACCTCTCTGTTGATCAGCGGCTGACGCTGGCCTGTGGGGAGAGAGAGGCTACAGTGATTGCTCCGCCCCCTGCGTGTGACTCAGCAGTATCGCCTGGCTTCCATGGCTGCCTGGCTTTCCTCCCCCGACATTTCCCACCACAATCTCCTCCCTCACATCTCCTCAATCCATCTCTCCACAGTCAGTAGCAATCCTCACTCTGGGATTGCTCCACAATCCTTAAATTCCAGCTCCCAGCCACTGAGCCTTCCAGGGGACCAGCATTCCTGTCTGGGGTATGCATGGCTGTGGCAAGGACTGTCTAATTCTCAATCCATTTAGGCTGCCACAGATCAGCTGTTTCACTCTCAGACTTAAGTGTTTCTCCTTTGACTAAGACAGTTTCCCCAAATGTGGGGATCTGACCCCTGCTTTGTTTCCTCAACCCGCTGAGGACAAGTCCAGTCCTACTAACATGCCTGTTTTCCCCCTAGTTCCTTCATCCTACCGAGTCTTGTTGGTTCTATACATTCTTCTCCACTGGTCAGGTACTCCTGTTCAATCTCTGGTGTTCTGCATGCACTTCTGTGTCTGAAGGTGTCTTCCTGATGTATCCATGGAGAGAGATGTACTCCAAGTCCACCTACTTCTCAGCCATCTTGTTTGACCCTCCTTGAGGTTTCTTTACTAAAAATGAGAAGTCAGTTTATCAAAGGTTTGTAATTATGTCACCTTCAGGGGTAACTACTACTGCAATTTTTTTTTTTTTTTTTTTTTTTGGTTCAACTTCTATCATAGGCTTCCCTGTTGGCTCAGACTGTAAAGAATCTGCCTGTAAAGAATGTGGGAGACCTGGGTTTGATCCCTGGGTTGGGAAGCGCCCCTTGAGAGGGGAATTGCTACCTACTCCAGTATTCTTGCCAGGAGAATTCCAGGGACAGAGGAGCCTGGGGGCTATATAGTCCATGGGGTCGTAAAGAGTCAAACACTTCTAACACTTCACTTTGAAACTTCTCTCATAGGCTCATATCAAAAGATAATTGGATCAAATTGGGTGCTAAAAAATTCTACTTTTGCTGAGCTGCTTCAGCTATTTTTAGGGATTATGTAGAAAGTGATGAACATACGACCTATTAAAATCAAGAATTTTGGAAAAAGTTAGCTGCTCCATTCAGACACAGTCACCAATGTTAATTTTTGATATGGGAATTAGCTGCTCCTGGAAACTCACTGAATAAAAATTATCCTGTTTGCAACTGAGGGGAATTTGAAGGAAGGGTGAATGATTGACAACAAATATGTCTCTGGTTGTCAAAACAGTTGGATAAAAGAATACAAATCACAGTCCATTTCCTAGCAATTTTATCAGCTGTGACAGTCCTGACATCCTCTGGAACTGCTTATTGAAAGAAGCTTCGTGTTCCTGATGTACATTATTTTAAATTCTCTAAAGAACTTCAAAAAACATGCTGTGACTCTAACAGAGTTTGACGTGAAGTTCCATGGTGATCATACAACGCAGGTTGCACAACGCGCCGCTCACTCTACCTACAACCACTGACCGCACAGATCGTGTCCCTGGTTTTGGGTGGTGCTCGGGCTGCTGAATCATTTGATGTTTCTCTACGTGACCTTGCCCCTGCTTGGGGTGACTGCAAGTGAATTTTAGAGTGAGGAAGGGCAGAACATTAAATCAAACTCTAGCCTTAAATCCCTTCCTTTCAATAATCCTTCATTTTCATCTGAGTATTTGGGTCATTTGTCCTTGGAAAAAGTTGGAGGCCTCTGCGGGCCCTTTCTCTTCAGCCCCAGGGGGATCTTTCTTCTCTGGGTATGTGGTACCAGGGCTAGAACCTGGTAGGAACATGGATAAGGGCCTTCCTTATTGTCTCCCTTGCCTAGAAACTGCTCACCAAGGGTGAGCTTGTTTCTGACATCCTAAGGAGGAAGGATGAGAGGCGCCAGCGTCACAGACACCCAAGAGCTGCTTCAAGGAAAGCCCTCCACGTGGGTCACTTGAACTCTCCAGCCAGATGGCCATCAAGCTGGGTTTGATGGTGGAGGCCGTTCTTTTGTCAACTTGAGTACACACCCCAAGCTTTTCCCACAGGGGCCTGTTTGTTTGTTTGTTTGTTTTTAACCACATGGGTGGCATGTGGAAGCTTATTCCCACAGCAGGAATCAAACCCAAGCCCCCTGCACTGGAAGTATGAACCGCTGGTGGTCTTAACCACTGGACCACCAACAATGTCTCACAGGTGCCTGGTTGGAGCAAACTTCTCATCACATATACGTTCCCAAGCTGGTGGGAGGAAATGATGGTAGATTCTTAGTGTCTCAACACCTGATCACCTCCACTGTGTAAATACATTTCTTTATGTCATTTTTACAATGAAAACATTCCTTTGTCCTTTAAATGAACACAATACTCCTTGAAGTCTTTATTTCTAAGGCTTTATTTATCCTATTTTCTCACATTTTTCTTCCCTGTTCCAAATTGTGGAATATATGCAAAAAGCCTGGGGTCAAAATCATGACTTTCCCATAATTTTTCCTTTGGAGCAAAATTCTCCTCCCTTCCCTCCATGCTCTCCCTTTTTCACCCTCTCTTTTCTCCACCCCTTTCCTTCCTTCCCTTTTCAATCCTCTTTTCTTTTCCTTCATTTTTGTTATCTCCTCTTTTTTATTTGACAAAACCTACTTCATTCTCATAAACAAATCAAAGTAGGTACCAATACTGACATTGATGACACATAAAGAAAATTACTTTTAGAGTGAACTTTTTCAGAATGAACATTAAGAATGATATTTCACATTATTCACCATAAAGAGACTTCCACAGATTAGTCATATACAATATATTTTAGCAGCACGTTTTCTTTGAAAGCAGGAGGAATATTTCTATGGCATTCAGATTCTGATGAAGATGACATAAAATGAAAGTCATTAGTTATTAAGGGAATAGTCTATCCTAGCTAGACCAGGTGGGGTTTGGGCTCCTCACTTCCTCCCCAGTCTTCTCCCAAGGGATAGACTTTCAATGTTCTGAGCAGAGAAGCCAGGTGTGTTATGAGAACATAACATTTCCTTTTTAACTCCATGAAATTGATTTAAGAGAACATATTTGCTTTTCTGCAATTCAGAGAAATGACTCAGAGAAATTAAAATCACCAACTCCCTTTGGTGATGTTTTACTTTCTTTCATGGCATATCTATTCCTCCCATGAGCAATTTCTTACACTAAGAAAGCCTCAAGAATGTGCCCTATTAATATCACTTGAAAAAATCTATAATGATAAATGGTATAATAAACAAGCCAAGGCATGCAATAATAATGAGTTTTTAAAAATAGAAATTGAAAGAAAGGAAATAAAGTATATTGATTAACCAAGACTCCCCCCCCCCAGAAATCTAACACTTTTGTAGCTTTTTCAATATTTTATAATGCAATTATCCTTATATATTCATATCTATTTCTAAAAGTTCTCTTAATATTGCCTATTTACTAAACTTATCTAAGGAAACAAAGAAAATAACCATCTATGTCAGCTAGATGTAGTCTTTTTTCTCAGTTTATTTATTTTTATAGTTTGTGTCTTACTAGACTTCATTTTCGAAAGATGACATGCCCACTGCTCACAGCAGCTGCAATCCATTAGCCTAATGGATTGGAATTATAGGTTGCCTTGGAAATTGTCTATTGTGTGGTAACATCAAATGTAAACCCTACTGTGAAAAGTCTTGACACTATTAAATGTGAAAAATACAATGTGTTCAGTAAAATGTTAAGAAAAGAGATGTAGGGCATTTAACTAACCAACCAGAAAGTAATATGAAGTTTACGTTGAAATAGAAACTCCTTGTGTTTTCTTGTTGTTGGAGTTGAGCAAAGTAATCATGCACTGTCATTCACCACCCAGCAATGTAGGATGAATAATACTAACTGCTTAGATATCCCCATTTCCTACTAAATACCGGTCATAGACTATTGCTGTGCTGTTCTTAGTCACTCAGTTGTGTCCGACTCTGCGACCCGGTGGACTGTAGCCTGCCAGGCTTCTCTGTCTGTGGGGATTCTCCAGGTAAGAATACTGGAGTGGGTTGCCATGCCTTCCTCCAGGTGATCTTCCCAACACAGGGATTGAACTTAGCTCTCCTGCACTGCAGGCAGATTCTTTAGCAGCTGAGCTACCAGGGAAGCCTAGACTATTGCTAGGTATGCCTTCTTCTTACTCAGAATTCTACCTTATGAACACTTTCATTCATTCAACAGAAAACATCTGAGTACCTGCTCTGTGCCACACATTGTGAAGGTGCAAGGTTTATAGAGGGGCCACAGCCAGTTAATGACAAGCAAGGAAAAATCTTACCCTTGACTTCTCAAGTCCTTTTGGCTCTTTCCCTCTCAGCTCTATCACAGACTACCATTACCACCCTGCCAACATATAGGAGTTTTCTGTTTTGGATCAGCTCTGAAAGAGTATTCACACACTTATGCAAATAGAATTCATATATTTGTATTGTTTAATAATTTATAATAGTCTTTCTTATATCCTTAGCACTGTGCTAAGGTGCAGAGAAAATTGCACAAAAACTTGGTTTCTGACCTCCAGCCTGCACGTTTGTAAAATGGAACATCTACTCCCTCATTTGTTCATTTAACAAGCAATTGCTGAGTGCTTATTTTGCGCTGATTTTGGGTATGTGTTAAGTAATGAAAAAATGAAGTGTGAAAATATGAGGATGGAGGTCAGGGAACTGAAGAAATGGTGACTAGGATAGAAGCTAAATCAGCCAGGCAGGAAGACTAGGATTCTAAAGGACTAATGTATTGTGGAAGGTAGAGTCCAGGTACATGGCAGAAAGGCAGAAACTGAGTAGAACAGACGCAATCAATGATTTCAAACGGAGAGTGTAAGCAGACACTGGGACCCTGGAATGAGGCTGGGGAAAGGGCAGCTCCATCTCAGAAGTGTGCAGATATAATCAAGGACTGGTGCAGAAGGGATGGCCTCTGAAGCCAGAGCCTGGCTAGAGGGATCGGATCTGGATAAGTTGATGGAGAAGGGGGAGCAGTACTTCTAGTCAGTTGAGATCACAGTTTTGTGTACAGGCTTGGAAATAAGAGTGAGAAGTGCAAGTCAAGAAGAAAAGGACAGATATAAACCAACTGGAGCATTTGAAATAGAACTTGAGATTAATGAACTAAGATATATCAATTATTACTCTAAAGGAAAGATTTGCAAACTTTTGCTTCTAGGCTTGGTTGTTCAACTTTGCTTGCATTATGTCAATATTACCTTACTCTTCAAATAAATCATTCATTGAGCTCTGGATGGTTATTATAACCTATACCTGAAAGAATCTTAATATTGCATGTTTCCTATAAGAATTACAGACAAATATTTGGAGATTAAAATTTTGATAGGGTATCCGGAGAAGAGTCCTTACTGGGGAGTGCCATTTCAGTAGAGACCTGAAGGATCTAAGAGTGAGAAGCTTTCCAAAATAGAAAAGCAAGTAAAAATGTTGTCTTCTACTTACTCCTATGCTTGGCTCCAGATTTGTTCCATCACTTAATTGTAAAAATTACCTGCACCAAATGACCCTGCATTAAATATTACGCTTTTATGATAGAATAACTCCAACAAGGGTAAATATCTAATTTAGTTCCATGACAGAGATATCTTGTCTATTCCTGACATTTTCTCTAACATGTCAATTTCGATATTAAGCATGTTGATTTTCTTGGAAAAAAATCCCATTTGAAATTTTATGGGAATTGCATTATCAACATATACATAAAATTCTGCACCCTGTTCCAATGTGCTAAGTGGTTCCCCACACATCTGGGAAATTCTTTGTGACATAAGCTGGGTGTCCTACAGTTCAACTAAATTCTGACACTGTCTACCTGGAGATAGTGTCAGATCCTACAAGTTAAGTGCTTGGTCCTACAAGACTACCCCTACTCCCCAAGGTCAAAATCCAGTCACCCAGACTATCAAACTGGCTATGGATTAGAGATTATATGGATTCCCTTCTTGGGCTTGGTTAACTTGCTAGAAAAGAACACAAAACTCAGACATTTTACCTACTGGAGCACAGGTTTATTATAAAAGAGTATACTGAGGAACAGCCAGATGGAGGAGATGCCTAGGGCAAAGGGATGTGAGATGGGGCTCAAAGCTTCCATGTCTTGTCCCAGAGCACTCTCCCCAAATTGGTATTTGTTCCCCAACACAGAAGGTCTCCCAGTCCTAGCCTTTGGGTTTATATATATACATAAAGGGTCACATGTATGTAGATATGATGTACATATAAAATACATATTTTAAAATTTAACTTAATCTTTTTTAAGAGGACCAGTTTTTTAATAGTCTTTATTGAATTTGTTATAATACTGCTTTTGTCATATGTCTTGGTTTTTTGGCTGTGAATCATGTGGGATCTTAGCTCACTGACTAGGGATTGAATCCTTACCCCCTGCATTGGAAGATGAAGTCATAACCACTGGAGCACCAGGGAAATCCCATTAAATTTAACTTAATCTTGAACAGGTGGCACTAGTGGTAAAGAACCCACCTGCCAATGCAGGCCAGACATAGGAGACATGGGTTCGATCCCTGGTTCAGGGAGATCCCCCGGAGGCAGGCACAGCAACCCACTCCAGTATTCTTGCCTGGAGAATCCCATGGACAGAGGAGCCTGGAGGGCTACAGTCCCTCCAGGGACTTGCAAAGAGTCAGACACGACTGATGTGACTTAGCATTCACGCCTGCAATCTTAAATTTGAGGGCTGAAATTTCAGTTTTTTTCTTTCACGGATCATTGGAGTTTTCTGTCTACCAGAGCTGAGTTCTGCTACTTTCCTGGAATCGGTTTACCTCCTTTCGTTCATCTTGGGTGAATGCAAGCATCTCAGGTTCAGTGTCCAGACATTTTTTGAGTCTATGGTTTAGTCTCTTAGTGGTACCTACTTGCCTTCTCTGGTCCTTACTCAGGTTCCTTCCCTTTCTTCTTAAGCTTCCTGTTCTGTGTTCTGCCAACTGATTTGTTGTGTCCCTTTGAAAAGTTCTGTTATTTATTAAGGCCAGAAATGTATTGAAAGTTGTATGTATTTGCTGTAATTATTTTGGGAGTGTTAAACTGCATTTAATTGGTACACAAGTGGCAAGTTAGACCAGTCTCATAAATGTCTCAGAGAACACTTATGTTCATTGCATTTTATAATGTTTATGTACAGTGCATTAATTAGAAAATGCAATGGCAATTGCCATCTTCCCACTAGACAAAAATGACAAAATACAAATATCTTTACTGAAGGTAGCACAGTTAATTAACTTTTCTGCATTATACTTCATCATATACAAAGCAATTTGCTTTTAGAATATGGCTCACTACATTATTGCTTTTATAAATTCCATGTCGCTCTTTGTGCAACAAACTCAGCCTGTGAGTTTTATTTGGAAAAGTCTTAATCTATGAACTATTATTTATTCTGCATTTTATATCACAAGATCAACTTTTAAATGGCTCATGAATCAATAAACCTAATTGATTAAATATTCACTCATACTTATGAGTCTGATTAGGCAAGGAGAATCCTATGTACAAATCATTTTGTATTGCTTGTGTTCATGTAAAGCATCTTAGTGATATTAAATATTGATATTTAATGAATATTGGTATTTATTAAATCAATGATATTTGATATTTCATTATTGAAATAATGAATGATATTATTATATAATGAATGTTGATATTTCATTATTATAGCACTTTGTTAACATTATCTGATATGTTAAAAAAACAAATCAAAAGAGCTATAAAAGAGAGGGTGATTTAATTTCACAAAGAAAACTCCCCATTCTCAATACCTTAGGTGTACTTGAAGGATTTAATCTTTGAACAATACTTCATGATGAGCATTTTTCAGGTAGTGGAGAAGGCATGCAGTGAAATAGCAGAGCTAGATAGAGTTGTGCTTCTTAATTTCTTTGCCTGAGAGTATTCAAAGTGGATAAACCTAGGAACCTGACTGCATACAAGGAAATAATAAAATACAGTGGTGTCAGCACCCAAAAATATAACCAACAAGCAAGCACATGATCAGAGAGAAGTTAAGCCAAATATCTGCTTTTTCCTCTAGGCACTATTCATTTCCAAATTGTAAACTCTCAGTCTTCCTGATGGAATGCTGTCTATGACTGTACAAGCCCCCACAGCCGCATTCCATGAAGTTGGCTATGTCAAGAACAGTCCTAAGTTGTCTTCTTCCTGCTCTCAGTTCTCCCTGCAGTTCACTTTTGGCAGATGATTGCCCATGGAGCTGAGACTGTTCACTTGAGAAGATGCTGCTACCAAGGACACTTGCTTCAAAACCCCCTTTCACATCTGTATCACTTAATCATGCAGAATTTTATTAATGTAGGATTATGATTGCATGGTACACTTGACTGAAGGTTTGGATAACAGGTGAAATGTCAAATCAGGAAGATAAAATTTGAAACTGGATGTAAAACATGAAAACAGAACTGTTTTGATAGTCCAAGAAAAGAGAAGACATTTCAACCCATGTGCATGTATGCACACACACACATACTGACACACACTCACAGTCAACCAAGACCTGTTTCCTCATTTTGACAAACAAGTCTGAGAGACTCAAGGCAAATCTCCAAACTCCTTTTGAAAACCCTCTCTGTTACCTTCCTGACACTGCAGGATTCCAAAGCTGAAATAATCCATAGAAATAACAATGCAGAGAGAAGTAGTACTCAATTGACAAAGAAATTACAAACGGGCCTCTATGTTCAGCTTATTTATTTAGAAATATGGTTGATTTACAATTTTGTGTTAGTTTCTTGTATATGGCAAAGTGACACAGATATGTGTGTGTGTGTGTGTGTGTGTGTGTGTGTGTATGGTTTCCCTGGTGGCTCAGGGAATTATATACTCATCCATATTAATGTTACTGTTCTTGAAAAAGTGTGTGTGTGTGTGTGTGTGTGTTCCAAGATTTACTTACTAGAATATACATATATATGGCTTCCTTGGTGGCTCAGTTGGCAGAGAAACCGCCTGCAAAGTGGCAGACCTGAGCTTGATCCCTGGGCTGGGAAGATCCCCTGGAGAAGGGAATGGCTACCCACTCCTATATTCTGGCGTGGAGAATTCCATGGATTGAGGAGCCCAGTGGGTTACAGTTTATGGGGTTGTAAAGAGTTGGACACGACTGAACGACTAACACTTTATTTTTCATATTTTTCCTTTATGGCTTATTACAGGGTATTGAAAATAGTTCCCCTGTGCTATACAGGAGGACCTTGTTGATTATCTAGGAATTTTCCAGGCAAGAATACTGGAATGGGTAGCCATTCCATTTTCCAGGGGGTCTTCCTGACTGAGGGATTGAACCAGGGATTGCATGCAGATTCTTTACCATCTGAGCCACCAGGGAAGCCCCATTTTACATCTAGTAGCTTGCATTTGCTAATACCAATCCCCTAGTTTATCTCTCCCCAGCCCCTTCCCCCTTTGGTAAGCAGAAATTTGTTTTCTATGTCCATGAGTCTATTTCTATTTTGTAAACAGGCTCATTTGTGTCATGTTTTAGATTCCACATATAAGTGACATTATATGCTATTTGTCTTTTTCTTTATGACTTACTTCACTTTGTATGATAATCTCTCAGTCATCCATGTTGCTGCAAATGGCATTCTTTCTTTCTTTCTTTTATGACTTATTCAATCCATGGTGACTCAGATGGTAAAGAATCTGCCTGCACTGTGGGAGACCCGAGTTTGATTCCAGGGTTGGGAAGGTCCTCTGGAGAAGGTAATGGCAAGCCACTCTAGTGTTCTTACCTGAAAACACCCATGGACAGAGGAGCCTGGAGGACTACAGTTCATGGGGTCCCATTGAGTTGGACACAATTGAGCTAGTTAGTTGCAACACTTTCACTTTCAACCATTTTGGGTTAATTTGCTAGGGAGGTATGCCTTGTTTTTCTGCTGGAAATTTTCTAGTAAGTAAATCTTGGAACACACACACACACACACACACACACACACTTTTTAAAGAACAGTAGCATTGTACTCTTGCCTGGAAAATCCCATGGGCAGAGGAGCCTGGTAGGCTGCAGTCCATGGGGTCCCGAAGAGTCGGGCACCATTGAGTGACTTCAGTTTCACTTTTCACTTTCATGCGAGGGAATGCTTTTATAAAGGGGAAAAGAGATTAGAAGGGCTATAATAAGCAGAATCCATTTTCCACATTTGATATTTTTCATGGAGAAATTTGTTTAGGTGGAAGTAATTTGCAAGGTGGAAGTAACTTTTCTTCCAGTTGCATTATTGGGTCTCTTCATTTAATTGTAAAATTTAGCAATTAAGTTATCTAAGTAAAAATAGTTTGTGTTTCTTACAGAAGGAATAATAATTTGCTTCACATTTGAAAAAGATAAGAAAGAACGAGTTTCTTCTAGGCTGTGGAAAAATAAAACTCAAAAAGACATAAATGTCACACCAACAGACCACAGAGTCTTAACAAACGAAATGGACCATAACTCACAGGTACCCACTTGTGTGACGCGTTGGATGTGACTGAGCACACACAAACACACTTCCAATGAAAGTGCAATTGAGCTAGTGGGATATGTCAGAAAGCAGTGATATGTTAAGGCACTGCAATTGTCATCACTTTCCATTTTGAGTTCCAAGGTAGCATCAGTGGTTAGAACAGATGGTGCTTGTAAGGTCTCCAGTTTAGTATTCTCCAACAATTAGTGGCAAGTTTACATCCTGCTTGTTACCAGGGAAAGTTGGTTCAGAATTAATAAAAGTCTGTTGTTTCTACATCACAAGTAAATTGAAATATACATTCAATGATTGGAGTAGGTGAAGTGCATCTGCTTTTATATAAAGAACCCCACTCTTAAAAAAGTTATGACAAGTAATGCCCAATTATAAAAAAAACAATATTATGACTCAATACTATCTAATGTTTGTATTCTTTCTTAATGAGCTCTGCTAACCCAATTATGTCAGTCATCAAAACAAAATATAACTTACATGTTTACATGGTTTATTCACATAAGCTTGTACTCAGTAGGTTTTTTGTTTTTAAATTAAAGTGATTTGGAATATTCTGAATGGTATTTGGGATACTGGAATGGCTATGAGCATTTCTTGTTTGTGAACTGTCCTGCCAACCAAATATAAAGCAACCTAGAATAATTTAGTCTTGATCAACACAAACCAAAGAGAGTGGAAGGATTGGGAATGAGCCAAAGTTATCTGAATCAATTGTTAACATAGAAAATGAAACTCCAAATGACTTTCCATTGTTTTTTCCATAGAAACAATGAATTGGATGATTCAGCATCATACAATTTAATTTTTCAATGGTTAAGAAAGAGTTGGCATCTGTAGATCTATTTCTGTGTTTCAGAGAACTCTACTCAATACTCTGTAATGGCCTATATAGGAAAACAATCTAAAAAAGAGCTGATATATGTAAATGGATAACCAATTTACTTTACTGTACATCTGAAACTAACAGAACATTATAAATCAACTATAATTCAATAAAATTTAAAAAAATTACTAAATATAAAAAAATGATAAATTCTCCAGTTCCTTTGATCAAGTTAATCAGTATTTTAAAATAAACCAAATATTTAAGGACTGAATTAGAAGTCTTCTCACCCTGAATTACCTAAATGAATTACCTATGTGAATTAAATTCCATAACCATTGCTGTTCTTCTTAGTATTACTCTCTTTACATGGCAACCACTTGATGAAACCAGAGATTTGTTGATCAAAGATTAGAAAGTTTCATTTCATTTAGGCTTGCTACACACTGTTAGATTTATCTGTCCCTGTGAAACAAACTGCTCCCAAAGACACTCTGAATGAAGCCTGATCCATAATCTCTGTCAGCTGCATGTTGAACTCAGTACATCTGTCACATTTTTTTTTATTAAAGGAAAGCAAGTGTATTGAAATGGATATAATATTTTGAAAAATATATCTAATCTACATTATACATGTATTCTCAGGCTAGCAATGGAGTTTGATTTAACAGAAAAATTTTATGGCCCATTCTGGTGTTTAGTTTATAGCCTCTGTATCTTGTTTGCCAAAACAATAAAAATTCTGCTTTATGTAATCAACAAAAATAACAAAAATTTTCATGATTGGGCAAACTGGGAGATAGTTCATTGTAATCTGCTTTATGTTTATAACTGAAAGAATTATAAAAGACTGGTTAAATATGTATATCAAAAGAGTGTTTCCATAGTGAAATTTGCAAATATATATGGTCTCCCTTTTAAAAAATGAGAATTTCTCTACACAGAGAGGAAAGCAGAAAAAAGTCATAGTGAGTCATATGACTTTCATAGCAGAAAGCCAAAAGCTAATAATAAGGTGAAGGTAAATGTTGCAATTTAAACATTAGAAATTACATTTGATTTTATTAGAAAGAAAAGTATTTTATTTACTTTTATTATATTTAAAAATATTTGATTTTTTTAAAAAGAAAGACAGAAATGTCAAACTAAATCTCTCAGGTTAACAATTAAGTTTAATTTTCTCTAGTGAAAAAAATATGTAAATCTTCATGAGTCCCCATTTGTGACATTATAATGCAGCCATTCCCTGAGAAAAAGAAATGCAAAAAAGCAAAATGGCTGTCTGAGGAGGCCTTACAAATAGCTACAAATAGCTGTGAAAAGAAGAGAAGAAAAAGCAAAGGAGAAAAGGAAAGATATACCCATTTGAATGCAGAGTTCCAAAGAACAGCAAGGAGAGATAAGAAAGCCTTCCTCAGTGATCCATGCAAAGAAATGGAGGAAAACAATTGAACAGGAAAGACTAGAGATCTCTTCAAGAAAAAGATGGGAATACCAGAACACCTGACCTGCTTCTTGAGAAACCTGTATGGAGGTCAGGAAGCAATAGTTAGAACAGGACATGGAACAACAGACTGGTTCCAAATAGGGAAAGGAGTATGTCAAGGCTGTATATTGTCAGGCAGTCAGTTCAGTTCAGTTCAGTCACTCAGTCACGTCTGACTCTTTGCGACCCCATGAATCACAGCACGCCAGGCCTCCCTGTCCATCATCAACTCCCAGAATTTACTCAAACTCATGTCCATCGAGTTGGTGATGCCATCCAGCCATCTCATCCTCTGTTGTCCCCGTCTCCTCCTGCCCCCAATCCCTCCCAGCATCAGGGTCTTTTCCAATGAGTCAGCTCTTCACATCAGGTGGCCAAAGTATTGGAGTTTCCGCTTCAACATCAAGCCTTCCAATGTGCACCCAGGACTGATCTCCTTTAGGATGGACTGGTTGGATCTCCTTGCAGTCCAAGGGGACTCTCAAGAGTCTCTTCCAATACCACAGTTCAAAAGCGTCAATTTTTTGGTGCTCAGCTTTCTTTATAGTCCAGTTCTCACATCTATACATGACCAATGGAAAAACCATAGCCTTGACTAAATGGACCTTTGTTGGTGAAGGAATGTCTCTGCTTTTTAATATGCTGTCAAGGTTGGCCATAGCTTTCTTTCCAAGGAGTAAGTGTCTTTTAATTTCATGGTTGCAACACCATCTGCTATGATTTTTGAAGCCCCCCAAAATAGAGTCTGTCACTGTTTCCATTGTTTCCCCATCTATTTGCCATGAAGTGATGGGACCAGATACTATGATCTTAGTTTTCTGAATGTTGAGCTTTAAACCAACTTTTTCACTCTCCTCTTTCACTTTTATCAAGAGGCTTTTTAGTTCCTCTTCACTTTCTGCCATAAGTGTGGTGTCACCTGCATATCTGAGGTTACTGTTATTTCTCCCAGGAATCTTATATGGTCACCCTGCTTATTTAACTTATATGCAGAGTACATCATGAGAAATGCTAGGCTAGAAGAAGCACAAACTGGAATCAAGATTGCTGGGAGAAATATCAATAACCTCAGATATGTAGATGACAGCACCCTTGTGGCAGAAAGTAAGGAGGAACTAAAAAGCCTCTTGATGAAAGTGAAAGAGAAGAGTGAAAAAGTTGGCTTAAAGTTCAACATTTAGAAAACTAAGATCATGGCATCTGGTCCCATCATTTCATGGCAAATAGATGGGGAAACAATGGAAACAGTGACTATCTTTATTTTTGGGGGCTCCAAAATCACTGAAGATGGTGACTGCAGCCATGGAATTAAAAGACACTCCTTAGAAGGAAAGCTATGGTCAACCTAGACAGCATATTAAAAAGCAGAGACATTACTTTGTCAACAAAGGTCCATCTAGTCAAGGCTACGGTTTTTCCAGTGGTCATGTATGGATGTGAGATTTGGACTATAAAGAAAGCTGAGCACTGAAGAAATGAT
>SNSB01091697.1:0-19274 GCA_012922965.1 Capreolus pygargus
GGGCGGAGGCGGGGCAGCCCTGGGGCCTGCAGACCCGCTGGCTTTGGCATGTGTGTGTTTTCTTTTCCAGCTGCTTCATAGAGGTGTGACTTCCATATCATAAAATGCCCTGGTTTCAAGCGAATGATTCAGTTTTCCACATTTTTTTAGTACAGAGTCGTGGCACCATCCCACAGTCCGGGGGGTGGTGGACAGTTTTCTGTCACCCCAGAGAGTTCCCGTATCCACGTGCGGTTACTCCGGGGTCCCACCCCTGCTACCACAGACCTTTCTGGACCTTTCATACATGGGGCCTTGTACGGATTATTCCTTTAAAAGGAATTATATGATTATAAAGGTAATGCTAGTTGGGGAACATCTGGAAGGACGGAAGCCAAGTCATCATTAGTGACCTTTGGGGAGTAGTTACCTCTAGGTGGTGGGGTTCTGGGAGGCCGTTTTTCTTTTCAGCCTTTGTTTAAGTGTCTGGCTGCGTTGGGGCTCAGCTGAGGCATGTGGCTCTTGGTTGTGCCCCAGGGATCTCCTTGTGGAGCATGTACTCTGTAGCTGAGGCACGCCGGCTCAGTTGCTGCAGAGCGTGGGCTTTAAGTTGCTCCAGAGCCTGTGGGATCTTAGTTCCCCGACCAGGGTTCAAACCCCCATCCCCTGCATTGCAAGGCAGAGTCTTAACCACCGGACCACAAGGGAAGTCCCTATAGGAGGACTTTTCACTTTCTATAATGCTTGAGTCTTCTTACAGCAGGCCGGTACGAACATCGGCAGTCAGAAGAAAGAGGTACAGGGGAAATGGTGCGTGTTTCACGTGTGGAAAACGGCACACACACAAAAGTATAAAGAGGATGAAAAAGTAACCGTCTCTCAGGTCCTCCCCCTCAGGGAGAAACCTCCCTTACTCCTTTGTGCTTTTCAGTTTTCTCTAAGCACATTTCTAAAATACAGCTTTCACATTTTAAATTTTGCCTCCTGCCTTTTCTCACTGGCATCACAGAAGTCTTTTCCCCACTTAACATAAAACATCTTTGCAAAACTTGCTGCAATGATTTTCAGTGGTTCTGATCGCAATGGTTGTACCATGATGTACTTACTTGGGGTGTTTTTACTCTTGCTAATATAAATAATGTTGAATCAAATGTCTGTGAAAAGCTTTGTCTAAGACCTCTGCCACATTCTGGGCCAAGGGTTTTGTACCCAAAGAAAAACTTTTTCTCCCATTTTGAAACTGTTCTTGCAAAATTGCCTTCCGGAATTCTCCTCTGAATTTCACCTGCTCCTTGAAATGACTGGCTTCGATCCCAGCATTTCCAGGAGGTGGCTCTTTACGGCAGGTTGGGATGCAGGGCCCGGGGTGTCAGGGAAGCGAGTGAAGAGCCGAGCCAGGACCCACGACAGCTGGCGGCGCCCTTAAGGATCCAGGACATGTCTGTTCCGATGAAATGTTATCATCGGGACCAGGTTTAGGCATGTTGTGTTTCCTGTAAATAGTCCTTTTTAAATTCGTCCTTGATTTTCAGCAGAGGTTCTTTAAAGTCTGTTCTGAATAGAGGGTTTAAGCCTGGGATGTTGCAGGGACGGGGGGATCTGTGAAGCCACCGAGTGTTGTATTCACTGTGGTCTGCACATCCTTTCCCGGGGAGAGGGCCTCTGGCCTCTCAGAGGGCAGACCCGCACGGCCCTCTGGGTTTGGGGTCTTCCTTCCCAGGGAAGGCCGTGTCTGGCACAGCCCGACCCCACGGCTGCCGCGTGTCCACGGCGTGGTCCTGGCCTGTGACCCAGCCCCACCTCGCTTCAGGGTCCGCATTTGTGCAGAGCCGGGCGTGCTGGGGGCATTCCGATTCACATGGAAGTGATGACTTGAATTTCTGGCTCATGAACTTTTTAAAGGCAGCCGTGAGCCAGAAATCGCCCTGGGTGACCTCTCTCTGCCAGCTGGGCCCTGAGTGGGGTGGTGATAGCGTGGTTCCGCTATACAGCATCATGCTTGCTTTAAAATCGGAGTTGGAGGGCCTTCCCTGGTGGTCCACGTGGGGCACTCCCCACATGGGGCATTCTAGGAAGATCCCACTTGCCATGTGAAGTGGCCGGAATGTACATGTATGCATGATAAAGGATGGGTTTTTAAAAACCCTTTGATAAGAGACGTGCTCGTTGTATAGAGGGTACAGTTATCAGTGTTGCTGTAGGGCAGAGAGAGGGGTGAAATGAGTCCATTGCTCACCGCCTGTGTGTTCACCCATCTGAACACTGATGGGGTGAACACAGATACTGAAGGCTGCTTTTAATGCATGCGGTGCAGTGAGATGCCCCAGCATGAAGGGACTGTGTCTTTATGGCAGCCAAACTAAAGCCAGAAGCGATGGAACTTTCCTAAAAACAAACTGGAGTTTGGAGCTTCCGGAGTGTCTGGTGGCATCTGTATAGGAAACCCGTGGAAGCACCGCTCTCCAGGTTGAAGAGGTGTGGTGATTAGCGGAGACCCTGCGTGTTTGATCTGTGAAGCGCCTGGTCTGTAAAGCTTCACGAGGGCTTCCTCTCCTCCTCCTGAGGGAGGCCTCCCTGGACCAAGTGCGAGCGAGAGAAGGTTGCCTGATGTCCAGCGACCGTCAGACACACGCCAGCTGTGACGCGGGCAAGAGCCTGGCCGCGACGGCACCCGGGGCTTCCCGCAGGGGGGTGGAGCCTGATTTAAATTATTAAGAAGCTTTTTATTAGGGAAAATTTCAAGCATATGAATCATTGAGCCCCATTTACCTGATGCCATGGCCAATCTTGTTCCATCTATACCCGCCCACTCCACCCTCTCCTGGCTTAAATTAGTTTGAATCAGATTGTCTGGTTTCATTTTAACCAGCGGTCTGGGCCCCTCCATCCTGAGAACAGGGTTCTCCTACCCGCTGTACCGCCGGCTCATCGCCAGAAGGATCGCTGGCTTTTGTTGTTTGAAAATTGTTGGTCTGAATACTTTCTTAGCCTTTGTTGTGATTTTTAAAAAAAATGCACGCCCATTACAATCGGCAATCCCAAAGGTTGGCGCTCTAAAGCCCCGAACAGCTCCGCCACCTGGAGGCCCCCCAGCGTGGTTCTGAAGGGGCGCTTTGGCTGTCCCGGGCTGCGGCCCGCCCTCCCTTCTGCTCTTGCCCCCAGCCCCCGCTGCCGCTGCCTCTTGGCGCCAGGAGGGTCTGCCGTCCTCTCCGCGGTGGCGGTGAGTGGGTGACGTTGAGCACGCTCGTCACACCCTCCGGTCGATGGCTCGTTGTTTACATGTGTGGTCGGTGCTCAAGGGAGCAAGTTAAATGGGGGTGCTGTACCCCCACTCCCCTGGGGCCTACAGGGCCTGCTGTTTCAGCCTTGAAACCGTTCTCTCCCGCAGCTGGGTGGGCAGCAGGGCTGAGTCCCGGAGGACATGACGTGCTGACACCCCCACCCGGCTCTCACTCCGCTTTCCAGAAGAGTCCCCAAGCAGGCGCCCTGGGTGCTGAGGCAGGGACGGAGCGGACCCTGGGCTCCAGCCTGGACTCAAGCTGCACAGCGAGGAAACGCGTGACAAACCAACTGGAATTCCCTCGTTTAGCGTTTGCAGCCCCGAGTAGTGTTGTGTGTGTTTTCTAATTTCACTGTTCTTTGCGAGCGTAGCTTGTAACATACTCTAGCCTGTCTTCAGGCTGAGCTGGAGCGCACGAGGAGACTGGGATGCAGGGACAGGTACCAGACTCTCCTGCTGAGTCACTCGGCCTGGACGTCTGCAGACTTCTCCTGGCCTTGCTCGTGGGGTGCAGCCCCCACGGCCTAGCAACATGGCTTTGGATCCAGGGTTCGCTGTCCAGAGCTGTTGGCCTTGGGCTGGACTGGGATTTACTCTTCTGCTGTGAGGAAAGGTCGGACTGAGCAGCCAGGGCTGGGTTTCAGGAGAAATACTTCATCTGCATGAGAGCGCAAGTTGTCATCTTTCCCAGCATCATTTCTAACAAGTACTCATTACAAACGGGTCTTGTATTAGGGTGCTCTGAGTGCGTGTGCCTCGCAGTACTTTCCGCGCAGCCTGTCGGACGTGGCTGAGCTGTGTTCCCTTCAGCTGTTGGAGAGTGTGGGGCACTCGGGCCCTGTCCTGGCTGCTTGCTGTTTTTCTCTGGAGTGTAATCGCTTTCCAGTGTTGCAGCGTTAGTTTCTGCTGCACGCAGTGTGCATGATCTCTGTGAACACGCGCATCTCCTCCCTCGTGAACCGTCCTGCTTGCTCATGCCTGGGCAAAGGGTGTGAGGGCAGCCGGAGGAACTGCCAAGGACGCACTGGATGTTAGGACCTTGAGTCCCTCAAAGAAACTACAAAACTCCAAAAAAACAACAAACCCACCCCCCAAAAAGAAAAAAACACCCAAACAAACTCCAGGGGCCGAATCGATCAGGAATAAGCTCCAGGATGAGTCACACACGGTGAGCCCTCAGTGCGCCAGTGGGATTGATCTCGGGGACCCCCAGTGGCGAGGGATCCCCGTACTGTCACAGGCGGAACCCGGAGTGTGGCCGGGAGGTGAGGAAGGACGTGGTGGCTTGCTCCAGGGTCTGAAGTGGTGTTGCTCGACCCAGAGCTGGCGCGTTTTTGGATGGCCCTAGAGGACTGGAGGACAGACAGTGGGTGAGGAGCGGCAGGTGTACACCCGGCGCGGCCCTGGGACGTGGGGAGTTTGCCACTGCTGATACCGATCAGAGGCTGAAAGACCGGGTGCTTCAGGGATTTTCTAAGAGGGAAGTGGGCCTGCTAAAACTCTTGAGGCTCTGGGTTCTTTAAGGACAAAAGACCTTTGACTCAAAGACTTTGGGAGTTGATAATCATATCCTACCGTGTTAATGTGAAAGTGCATGGTTATGCTCTACAGGAAGGACATGGTAGTTAAGATGGTTTTAAAACTTTATTTCTCTACGTGTAGAACATTTATAGGAAGGAGGTGGCTTTGTACTTCATCTCATCTCTCCGTGATGGGAGTTTTGCGAATACCTTCCAAGGGGCATGTTGTTTGCTGACTGTGATGGGCTCATTTCTGTCAGCACGCACGAGCGTGCGCCGTACACCCTGGTCTTCTGTGGTCTCGGGTGGAGCCCACCGATACTCACATCGTGCACGGAACCATCCTGGCCGAAGACGACATCTGTTTTCCATCACTGATTGGAAACGGATTCCTGCCCCTGTCCCGTTGCTCTGGATTTGATCCTCCTGTGAGCATCAGCGAAGCCATTCTCCCAACACTGACCAGCTGCCTGCCCTTGACTCTGGGAGAACCCTGAAGGAGGGTGGACAGCCCTTGCTGGTGACCTTGATGGCCCCTCAGAGCCGTGAGCCTCTGGTGGGGAGCTGGGCACCTGTCCGTGTAGGCTGGGAACGGCTCCGCGCGCCTGACAGCAGAAACCCTGCCCAGGCCTGGCTTCTGTGCTGAGGCTCTCTAGGGACACGCACAGTGTAGGGCAGACCTGGTCTGGATTCCAGTTCTGCGTGTAAAAGCTGGGACAAGGCCCCAGATCCCTTGGAGGGCGTGGGAAGCCCTGGGTCACGGTCCAGAGCACCTTGGGGTGCCTCTTGGCGCCGGGACCTTGGGAAGACCTCCTTTTCCGCCTGGCATGCTCTGAGTTGCCTCACCCTTGCTTCCTAATTGAATTTTCTCATTAAAAACTGCAGCCCCTGAGCTGTTGGGAGGCACTACTCTCCAGAGGGGAGGAAGCGTGGCCGGTGCTTTGTTTCTTCCCACCCTCCCACCTCCCCGGCTTTGCTGGGCTCTAACCGAAGTCCTCTGCGCGGCAGGTATTTCAAGGGTGCACAGCATGATCCTTGTCTGTTTGTTTTACGATAACACGGAACATCTGCCTCCGTGCACACCCATCCTCCCCAGCCTGTTAGGATGTGGCGATCCAGCTGGCGGCGCTGGGGCAAGTGTGTCCGTAAGCATTCCCACGATCCTTGAAGTGAGGAGCGTGACCTCAGAGCTGTGTGCCCGGCCCCCTCCCCCCAAAATGGAGGAGGTGGGAGGTAAGAACAATACTTGGATGGATGGATCCCCGTCTGGGGCACTGCGGGGAAGCCGAGCATCTGTAGGCCGTCCAAACACTGGCCCTCTCCTGGGATTCACGGGTTAGAGGGGAAAGTGAATTGATTTCTCCCTTCACGTTGGAGGCAGGAGCCTAGCAAAACAGCCCCCTCTGCTTTGTTAAGCTCTCCTGTGGTGCCTCCCGTTCGTTTCTGTCTCAGAACTTAGGAGTGAAATGTAAGGAAATTGGCAAAGTGCCGCAAAGATGTCTTCTCTCTGTGTCCACGAAGCTGTCCTGCTGGTGGGTTGAGGCTGACTTCTCTGGGGTCCCTGGTAAACAGTGTATTCAGTTTCCCTGGCCTGCCGGGAACCTGGGGGAAATGCCTTGCGAGCCGTGGAGACCTCGAAGGTTGTCTTGCTGAGAGTTTCACTGCCCAGCGTGTCTGGTTCCTGATCGCTTTTCCAGTTGCACAGATTCTCCATTTCACATCAAGCCTTTCAGACCGTGCAGAAGGGCTCTGAGCGCCATAGGCCAGCGGACTCTGCCATCTCTATTTATTCCTGTGACCAAGAGACAGGAAGTCATTGATGTTACCATTTATTTCCTTTATTGGAAATTTAGCACGCATCCCACTCAAAGGCTTGTTTAGGAAAGCGTGTCTTGTGAAGCTCGTTGCGTACTGCCTGCCGCTGGGTGTCAGCTTCCTCTGTGGAGGAGGACCGTCCGAGCTGGACGTGATGAGGGTGATGACATCCTGGCCCTCGAGCGGTTCAGCACCTGGTCCTCAGATTTCTCCGCATGGTGCCCTCAGAAGCACATTGAGAGGGCCTCTGCCCTGAGCCAGAGTGGTATTTCTTATTTTCGTGGACTACCCCTTACTCATAGAAGGTCCCAGATTGCAAGACTGCTTTCAGTGAAAGCGATCAGTCAGTGGATTTTTGTACCTGGATGAGATACGGTTTTATCTCCTGTGGAACAGGAGAACGCTGTTTTGAGAAGTTGCATGTTCAGTCATGAAGAATTATAATAAAAGCCGTCCTTGAACTTTGGCTCCGTAGAGGTGTGTGTTGAAATAGGCTCAGCCCAAAGCACTGAGCCGCCTCGAGCTCTTCTTTGATCAGACCGTCGGCCCGCTGGGCTCTGCCACCCTGAGGCCTGCTGGTGCCGTGTCCGGATGCGCCAGCCCAGCACTGTTTCCTCGGGCTTGGCAGAATCCCAGCGAAGCCTTTATTTTGAAGTTTTAGGTTATATCCATCCACCTTTTCGTCCTTCCTCTTCTCTGCTGACTTGCCGTGTAAAGTGCGCGCTGGGACATCCCTGCGGTGTGCTCCGTGAGCACGACCCCCACCTGACCCCTAAAATAACAGCACATGACATAGGTGCCGTTTGTTAATGGCCCCTGGGCTTTCTGCTGTTGTTTTTGGGGGTTTGGTTGTTTTGTTGTTGTTCATCGTTCTCTTTCTTTCCCTTTTAACTGCAGCGTGCTTCTTGTGGGCCCTTTCCCTCCACCAGAGCTGGAACCTGCAGGGCCTCTCTCAGAGAGCGCGCCTCCAGCAGGGAAAGCCCAGGGTCCTAGCACCCGACTGCCGGGGAGTTCCCTCGTTGCCCTCGATCTGCAGAGGAGGAGACCTGAGTGAGGCTGCGCAGAGTTTAGGCACACGGTGGGAGCCTGGTGGGCTCAGGGTTTGAGTGCAGACCTGTCTCAAGCTGTACTGTCAACTGGAGCGCCTTACGCCTGCCTCCCGGGCTGCTCAGCTGTGCAAGAATGTTGAAAGTAGTCATTATTTTCTCCCCTTTTGGAGCCTTGAAAACAAAGAGCTGGCCCCTGTGGCCCTGACGAGCAGGGAGCACAGCGGCAGCAGGAGCTGCGGCTGCCAGGCAGGACCGGGCAGGCCTTGGGGTCGGATGGACCTGCTTTGGAAGCCCAGCCCCACCGCCGATAGCAGTGGAACCTCCCAGAGTCACTGGTTCCGCATCTGAGAATGAAACTAGGGCTTGACCTCCTGGGACTGTTTGTGAGATTAGGTGAGACAGTGGCATTTAAAGCCCTTGGAGCACTGTTTTAATAAGTTTTAGCTGTTGTTTTTATTAGTGGTTCTGAGCCTGTAAGTCTGGTCCTGCCATGGACTCACTGCCCGGCAACAGGCGTTGTTGGCAGGGATGGTGGTGTTGCTGGCGGGGTCTGCTGTGGACGGTAGGCGGAAAGGCAGTCCTCTTGGTGCTGTGCAGTGTTTGAGCTTAGTCTCTGGTCTCCTTTTCTTTCTCTTATTTTTTTTACTTTCTGCCCCACGGGGCATGCGAGACCCTAGTTCACTGACCAGGGATTGAGCCTACGCCCCCTGCACTGGAAGCGCAGAGTCTTAACCATTGGACCACCAGGGAAGATCCAGTTTCCAGTTTTCAAAAAGCTGCCTTGGCGTGGACGCAGAAGGGGCAGGAGACGGTGGGGCGGATGGAGAGAGCGGCGCTGACATAGACACTACCCTGTGTAAAGCGGGCGGCTGGTGGGCAGCTGCTGCGTAGCAGAGGGAGCCTAGCCTGGTCCCTGTGATGACCTGAGGGGAGGATGGAGCGGGAGGGGAGGGAGGGGCACGAGGGGATGGAGATACATGCAGTTACCGATGACTTGCTGTAGCAAAAACCAACACAGCGCTGGAAAGCAGTTACCCTCCAATTAAAGACGATATCTCGGGATTGGAACTTGTTGCTTCCCTTTGTTTAATTATTTTTACTCATTAAAGGACTTTGAAGCTCCTCACTCAGCCACCAACTTTCTCGACACATAGCACTCAATGTTCAGTGAAGGATGGAAAGAAAGAAGGTTTTGAGCTCATGAAAACATCTTGTTGGCAAAGCTGTTCTCTAAGGAAGCCTGTCTTTTGAGAGAGGAGTGGTGTTTTCACTCATAAAGATCAGTTTGCTCTGACCCAAAAGAGGTGGCTACGGCTGGTTTGATTTTTTCAGCTCCTATTCCATGGCTGCCCACCTGGCATGCCTTCAGGTAATGTTAACCACAGACGTGGAGAGGTGTGTGTGTGTGTGTGTGTGTTAATGCCATGTGGGAATGCTGGAGTCCTGTGCCCCCTGAAGGTAAATTCTGTACAAGAAGGATGGTGATAGTATCTGTTGTTTAATTGAGCACTTAGTACGTTCCAGAAACTGCTAGGTTCTTTACACATACGTCATAATATTCTCAAAACAAGGCTGCAGGATAGGTATTATTATTATTTTTTTTTTAGGATAGGTATTATTATTAGTTTTATTTAACAGATAAGGGAATTGAGACTCTGGAAGGTGAAGGACTTTTCCTGATCTCCATTTCTAGGAGGTGGCATTGAAAGATTTGAGCCCATGTCTGTCTGACTTCCAAGGCCTTCTGTGCCACTTGAGGCTTGGCAAGGGGATCTGTTTGAGGTCCTAGATATTGAAGCTGGAAGGACCTTGCTTTTAGGCGTCTCCCCGTCTGGTGGGTCCCGACAGCTGGAAGGATGAGAGCCCTGTAACAGGTCTTAGGTTGGATTTGCACATTTATCACAGGTTGGGAAAAGGTTGCGTTGTCCGTCATTGTCACCAGAGGCAGTGGAAGCTTTGGGTTGTGTTTGGGAGCGCCAGAGGGCCTGGCATTGTTGCTGTTCTGTGGTTGACAGTGGGGTGTGGCGCCGTACGAAGGAGCTGCCCTTGACCTGGACGGGGCAGGCAGAGACGGGGGTTTCCGTGCTGATTCCCACTGGTGTCTGAAATGAGAGGTCAGGGACCCAGGGAAGAAGTGAGCCAACTGTTTTGGTCGATGTGTTAGCCCCATGTTCCTCTTTTCCTCAAACTGCCCTTTGGATGCAAGTCAGAAGGCAGCAGTGCCCTCTTCTAGATGAAGTACTTCAGTCGTCCCTCATGTCTTTAAATCTTTCAGCCTTCCCATCCTGACTTGTCCGTCTGTGCTGTTGGCACTCTGGACCAGTCCTCTGGAAGCCATGTGCAGTGTATTATTGGCGGAAACCTGTGGCCAAACATCGCGGATTTCCTCCAGGCCATCTTATAAATCAGTTTGGTGGAAGGTTTATGTGAATTGGCTGCCTCTGCCATGAGAAAGGGAGTATCCTTTCCTCAGCCTTCGTCAGAGAACATGTGGGTGATGTTTCTCCCCCCCAAAATTTCTTTAACTCTTCTTTTGAACACAAGGATGCTCTGCTCTCATAATATTTGACTTTGGTGAAAGGCTTCTTGAATTTCTCCTGCCATCAAAGTAGAAATGGACAGCACGCATGGCATCCATTGAAGACGCCTCGGGATCACCCCTACCTATGTCTTTAACTACCGTTGACCAGGTGGAGGGATTAGCCTCGTTACGTGAAACCCGCCAGGACCCTGCAGAGGCAGCAGCCGTAGACATCTGTGAAACATCCACGATCAGACAGTAGGTCCTGGCACCTTGCAGATCTTCTGAGGAGTCCAGGGAACCATCCACCAGAGAGACAGTCTGAAAAAGCCTGTACCATTTTCGAGAAATCCCCCCATCCCTGGTAGTGTTTGTGAGGATAGAGTCTGTACTGCAGGGGGACAGGCGGTTTTAGAATTTGTTAGGAGGCAAAACCATCCATCGTTTGCCCGGCCCAGAATCAGAGACCCCCCGCCCCCTTCTGATTTCCTGAGCTAGGAGTTGTTCTCCCAAGTCACTTGAAGTTAATTTTCTTATAGTTTGGGTTGTTTAGCATTCTCTAGAGAGACGGTTAGATGGCATCACCAACTCATTGGATATGAATTTGAGCAAACTCTCGGAGATAGTGAAAGACAGGGAAGCCTGGCGTGCTGTAGTCCATGGGGTTGCAGAGTCTGATGCGTCTTAGCAACTGAACACACACACACACACAGTGTTTGGTCGCAGGAGGCAGAACATGGGTTTGTTCTGAGTTCTTCGCTGTCATGCGTGCTCAGGGTACATGCGCGCACACACATACACACAGAGTTTGGTCACAGGAAGCAGAACCTGTATTTTGTTCTGTGTCCTGCCGTGTCGTGTGTGCTCAGAATCTGGAGAGAGAGAGAGACACACACACACACACACACACACACAGTGTTTGTTCACAGGAGGCGGAACATGGATTTTGTTCTGTGTCCTCCTCTGTCGTGAATGCTGAGGATCCGGACCTTGCTGAGCCTCGGTTTACTGTCTGTAAGGCCGGGGTGACGGTGCCCACCCCACGAAGCTGCTGTGAGGCTTTCCCGAAAGCCGCACAGTGCCTGGGCCCAGAACGGAAGCCCGCGGGGAAACTACGCCTTTAGGCTGAGTGCTGATTGGGACTGGAGTGCCCACGCGCAGGACGGTGGGCAGGCTCTCTGAGGTTCGAGCCCGGGCCGATAGGGGTGGCGGGTGCCAGAGGAAGGGGGACTTCTCTGCCTCCAGAGCTCACCCTGCGCTGCGCGCCTTGCTCCCAGCAGGGACTCGGCCTGGGCAGGTGGAGTACGCGCGCACCCGTATGCCTCCTCCCAGACCCCAGTTGCTGCCTCCTCGTTGGGAATTTTCACTGTCCCACCACACTCACCACGTCAGCTTTGTCCCTGCAGATAATGTCCCCCAGTCTGCAGTTAAGAGGTTTGGGGGACGGAAACATTGGGTATCCGAAACCTTTTCCTTCCCCACGCCACAGCCTCCTGAGTGATTGATTTTGGACCCTTCACCCCCTGAAGGATGTGTAAGGGCCAGTCAGCCGATGGCTGCGGGAGTCAACACAGAGCCTGTGTGGAAGTCGCCAGGTGCTGCTGCAGAATAAACCTGTCGGGGGGAGAGGCGCTTGGAAATTCTCGTTGCTGGATGGGAAGTTGAGGTAATTTGGGGGTCTCTGCTAGGACTGCCCCATTTGTGTGTTTCTGATGGCCTCAGCTGGCCTTGGTGGAAGTGTCAGTGGCTCAGTCCTGTTTGACTCTCTGCAACCCATGGACTGTAGTAGACTGTGGCCCGCCAGGCTCCTCTGTCCCTGGGATTCTCCAGGCAAGGATGCTGGAGTGGGTTGCCATTCCCTTCTCCAGGGGATCTTCCCCACCCAGGGATCGAACCTGGATCTCCTGCATTGCAGGCAGACGCTTTACCTTCTGAGCCACCGGGGAAGCTGGCCTTGGGGACTCCAGCAAACAGAGAGAAAAGTGAAACGGCAGGACAGTGTCTTGGTGCCATTCTGGGCTGAAGAGACGGGTCAGAGGACTAAGGGAAGAAAGCTGAGCGGAGCCCAGGAGGACAGAGGGCCGGGGGTCGGCTGTGGGTGTGCGTGGACTGTGCGGGCAGCGCTCTCTGTCGCTCTCCGCCCAGAAGGTCTGTCCCTTCTCCCGTGCTGGTTTCGGCAGCCATGCCCTCCTGTAGGCCGGGGGAGGGTGCTGGTGGGCTGGGAGTTGGGAAGTCTGCCATTTTTGTCGGCACTTAATGACTTGGAAACTGAAATAACACTCCACCTGCTTTTCTTGAGGCTCCTGGCAGCCTAAACGGAAAACTTGTGTCAAGTGAGCAAAAGATGGGGGCGGAAAGGGCCCTGGAGCACCCGCAGCTATTGTGTGAAAGTCCTGGCAGATGAGCGGAGTGCTCCCGCCCAGGAGAGCGCCTCGCACCCGGGAGGCCGGACTCTGGGGTCGCCCGGTGGGCCGGACGCCGCGCCGGACACGGCACCCGCCCCCGGCGGAGGGCGGAGGGCGGAGGGGAGACCTGCTCAGGCCCCGCAGGTGACGCGGAGGGGCGAAGCCGCGGGCCCTTCACGGTGAAACACACACACACACCACACACACACACACACCACACACACACACATACACAACACATACCACACACCAGACACACACACACACACCACACATACACACCCCACCCCCCCCACACACACACGACGCGCACGCGCACACACACCCCTAGCTTCACACGCCGTCAGAGTACTCACAAACGGACGGTGACTCTGGACCTGAGTGTTTGAATCTGCAACTGATTTCTTCTCTCACAGTTGGGGTTTTTTTCCTGTTGCGTTTTGTTTGTTTTTTAAAGACAAACAGGCTTCTGATTTCCCAGCCCATAGCAGATGAGGGGAGGAAATGGAGCTGGTGGCCTGGCAGAAGAGGTAGAGAAATTTAGAATGCAGACCTCGAGCGTGTTCCAGGCGTGGGCACTCCTCACGGTGTCCCTTTGCCGGTGAGAAGCGGTTTGGCCACGTTCGTGCATTGCCATCCGTGTAGAAGCGTTTCAGAGGGAGCCCCCCTCAGGGTTGGTGGCAAGTGGGTTCGCCCGTGCCCCGGGGCTGGCTCAGGAGCCGCTGCCGAGAGCGACCCGAGTGAGGGTGCCGAGCCACCCACACAGGAGGCCGTGCGAGTCTGCGGTGCGAGTCCGAGGCCTTCCGACCTGGGCGCAGACGCCAGCTGGGCCTCGCTTGCCCGGGAGCGTCGCGGAGGAGGCTGCCGGGTCAGCTCTGCCCGTGCTCGTTGGCTCACCAGCCCCTCTCGGGCGGGGACCGTGTCTCAGTCGTTCAGCTCGTGCGCCGGTGCCTCCCGTCACACGGCGGTGGCTCAGGGCCAGAGTCAAGTGGAAAGATGGCCCGGCTGTGGGAGAAGGCTCTCACCACGCGACCCGGGGCAAGTGCTGGTTCTGCTGCTGACCGTGGGACCCTGCGCAGCTTCCTCTGAGCCTCAGTGTCTGTCTCTAAAATGAGGGGTCAGGCCTTAGATGAACTGGGAAAGTCTATCTGGATCTAAATCCCTGTGATCCTGGCAGAGCTTTCATTATTTCTTAATTTTAATTTAGTTTTATTTATTTATTTTTGGCCGCGCCACTCGGCATTTGGGATCTTGGTTCCCCGCCCAGGGATCGAACTCACCTACCCACCCCCTCCCACCATGCTGGAAGTAGAGAGCCTTAACCACTAACTAGACCGCCGGGGGGTCCCTTGGAAGAGTTTTTTTTTTTTTTTTTTTAAAGCAGAGACTTTGGTTTATGTTTTCATGGTGATCAAAACAACATTGTCCCAAGGCACTGAACGGCTTCACCTTGAAACGGTTAATTTTATGTTGAAGATGAGCCTGACCCAGCAGTGGAGATTCTCAGCGGCCCCCAGAAGGGCGGAGGGAGGCCTGGGCCGCCAGATGCGCTTCCACTGTGGCTTGCGGAGCGTGGTGTGGGGTTTTGGGATTTCCCATGGGAAGGCACGCCATCCGCGCGGATGGCCTGTGTGCTTGGTGAGCCGCCGCCCTCCGGGATCCGCTGTCATCACCACGTCCCTCCCAGAAGATTCAACCAGAGGGCACTCAGTCAGGGCGAGGAAACACTTTTTCTTTTTGTTAATCCAAACTGTGCAGTTTCCCAGTGACCTGCAGATGAGCGGTTGGCTGAGCTGCCCTGCTCATCTTCCCCACTTAGCCCCCGGCACATATTGTTCCCGGGCCACATGGCAGAAAACAGATTCAGCTTTTAAACAGAGTTGCCTGTTGGGTCACAGATTATACAAGACAAAAACCACGGTGCCCTTAGACTCCATAAACTTGTAATAAATCAGCCTGGGCTCCAGCGAAGTTGGCCTTTGTGTTGTCTGCGAAGTATTTGCTAAGCCTCTTGGGAATGTAAACGAGGGAAGGGCTTGATGAATTTAAGAACAAACTATAAAGGCCTTGAAGCTTTGGCTGGTTGTTTATGTATAGACAGATGCTGTTGAGTACAGATCAGGCTCAACCAGTCCCTGGAGCGGGCCAGGCGGGGCTTCTGCTCAGAGAGCAGAGCAGTTTGAACTTCCTGCGTGTCCTTGGAATTACAGACACAGTTTTAAAAGGGCGCACAGTCACACACACTGGTGAGGCTGCGGCATCATCGGGTGGGGGGGCAGAGGGGCCCTGCTGGAAAGCTCAGGTGTCTCAGACCCTCGTTTCTAGTAGGTTTCCTGACCTGTCTCTCCTGCCTCTTAACGTGGCCCTCCTGTCCTCTCCAGCCCCCAGCCCCACCCCTGGTCCATCGCGTCCCCGCAGGCAGCACGGGCCGCCTCCTGCGTCAGTTACTGCTGCCGTCTCACGGAACCACTCCAGAGCCTGGTGACTGCAAAGAGCAGCAGTCACACATCTCCTTTGGTTCCAGGGGCCAGAAGTTCAGGAGAGCCTCGGCAGGGCAGTTCTGGCTGTGGAGGCCTGGAGCCCCCAGGGGCTGCCCGAGGCCGCCCTCCCCTGTGGGTCTCTTCAGGTGGAGGCTCTTCCATCTTGAGCCGGGCCTGAGTGTTGAGCGGGCAACGAGGAGGGTGAGTGACCGTTAATGGCTCGGAAATGACCGAGGTCAGCCCCGCTGATGATAGGAGTCAGAGAACTCCCTGTCCATGGCGTGGGGGCAGGAGGAATGGCCGGGTCACACTGTAAGAGGGGCTAGGGCTGGGAGAGCTTGTTCAGGCGGGTTTCTGGAAACTCGTCTGCTTCATTCTCTAAGACACGACAGTATTCCTCTCAGCCCTCTGTGGAGAAATCTTTGGGGGCTCCTAATCCCTCCTGGAGGAGCAGGTTTTGGAGTTTTAAAGGCCAAACAGAATGGCACAGAAGCTATACTTATGAAGTCGACAAACGCAAAGCTGCCGGGAGCACTGAGGTTCCGTCTGTTCCCTGGAGCCTGCTGAGAAAACCGCTGCCCTCTGGGGTTTGGGCCGAAGCTGGCCTTGCTCTGACCCCTCGCTCCTCCGGGCCGGGCCACGCCCCTCCCAGCCTCTCCTCCGGCTTGCTGCACCCGTGGTGTCCGCGTTGGCCCGGGGCACCCTTGCCCAGCCAGTGATGACCAGTCATGGACACCCTTCCCGCTTTCTGAGGAGCCTTTAAGGGTGGTTCCCGGCACCGCTCATATGCATGTTTACTCCAGGGTTTCTCGTTCTTGTGGATAGAGGCGTTCACTGCATTAAGCTTTGAGCTTGTCCCTGGTTAGGACACGTCCCGATCTCTGCACCCCCACTGGGAGGTGGAGTCGCTGTTGTTGCTGATGATTTCCGAATTAGTCTTTGCCCTTGGAGTTCCTGCGGCTGGCCAGGTTCCACTGTGTGCAAATGCTTGGCAGCACCACCCGGGGCCTGAAAATCCCACAGAAGGTCTCTTCAGCTGTAGTGTTTTATTTGACTTGCTGTCCTGAAAAACTGTTCTAGTCTGTATTAGCAGTTGTTTTACTTGTCATAAGGTGATTTTAAGCAGTTCATGTGTTTCTTCAAGTCGTGTGAGACACTGGCAGAGAGTGAAAACATGCTCTCACTGTTGATTCTGAAAAAACACAGCCACAGATCTAAACCGACGCCTCGAGCCTGACCAGCATAAAGCGGGGTGGCTGTCCCTCTGTATGCCGTCGTCGTCGTCTGTGTGGATTTTGGCTGCACCGTAAACTCCTGGAGACAGGGACCTTGTCCACCGTTCAGTGTCAGAAGTAGTGCTTGTCACCTCGGAAACGCTCCAGTTATTACACAGCTAATTGAATGGGTAAAGAATTCCAGAGAGTGATGCGAAATGGTCATTCTTGTCCTTTTTACCTTTCAGCCTGGAAAATGCCACCAGTGGAAGGGGGAGCTGGGAAAGCTCCTTTGATGAAAGGGAAGTGTGTCTAGGACCAGATAGGATTTTGAAGGAACCGTCTCGTGGAGAACCCTTGGTCACGGGGTGACAGTGCACAAAATAAATAGCCTGGAAAGCCTAGGAAAAGGGTTGATTCATGACGAAGTACACACGTGTGCACGCAGGGTGCCGGGAGCTGCCTCGTCCCTGCAGCTCCTGTGTCCGTGTCCCCTGCTCGTCCCCTCACACTCGCCTCGTGGTCCTGTGCTCCTCTGGCTGGTTCCTCGAGGGTCGGGACTAGGATTCATTCCCTGCGCCTGGTTCAGGGCACTCGAGGCTCGGTTGTGGAGCTGAAGCCTAGTTGCGGGCCTGCAGGGGCTGTTGAAGGGCAGGGCGGGTGCAGCGGGCGCGTCTGCTCTTAGCCTGGGGGCGGTGCGCAGCCCACTAGAAGGAATCTTAGAATCTCCCCCCCCAGATCCCAGGCCATGCGGCCAAGACCTGACCCCACACTAAGGGCTGGAGGCAGAGCCCCAAGCGGCCTTGAGCTCCCTGCCCTGAGGGAAGATCAAAAAGGGGCTGCAGAGCTCCCTACCTGCTTCCTGCCAGGCTGCTGTGGTTACCCAGGTGGTGGTTGTGAAGGGATCGCACCGAGACACGTCCCTCCGTGTCCTGGGCGAAGGCGAGGCGCCCAGCGCTCTGTCCTGGCTCTGGAGTCAGAGCAGGGTTGACGCAGGGTGGGGTAGGTTCCATGCAAGAACACCTTCCTTTCTCCCCTCCTCCTCAGGCTTTAGACTCCGAGCTCCTTAATCCCAGGGCCTGTCCTTGGTTGCTCTTTTTTTCCCCTGTTACCTTTAAAAAATATTGAGTGGAGTGAAACAGTGACAATAAAAAAGAGAACTCAGAAATCAACCCGTACATATGTGGTCAGTTCACTTTGCATAGAGGAGTCAAGAATGAATATGCAATGGGAGTAGTCTCTTCACTCAATGGATTTGGGGAAATTGGACAGCCACATGCGAAAGTCTGAACCCGGACCCCAGGCTTAGATGGTACACACATCAGCTCAGAAATATTTAGATCCGTGATAGCTGTGAAGGGCCATACTGACATATATGTAAGTCTAAGCATCCTGATGTTATGAATGTCCTTGAATCCATTATTTCATGCAGGACCTCGATGGATATCAAGTTTTATTTTTCTCTCGTGGCTTCTTTTCCCTCTTCCGAATTTTGTATTTATCGTTCCCTTGTCTTGGCAAATGAGAAAGAAAGCCTTGCTGTGCTAGTTTAAAGTGTGTGTGTGTAAATGATGGAGAGTTCAGTAATGCTGGGCTTGGAGCTTTATGAAAGTGGCTGCGCCCTCTGTGGTGCTCTGGGACTTTCTTCCCCAGCCCCGCGCTCATTCTGTTTCTGGGGCCAGTCTTGCTGCTTGTAGCTGTGGACTAGCCGTGTTTTCTTCATCCTCTTGTGCTATTTCCTGTTTGGACCTCTAAGGATTTGGGATGACTCCCAAGCAAAGGGCTCCAGTTAACTATAATTTAAAATTTTTTTGCAAGCTGTCATTAAGTTTTCCCATGTTGCTTGGCTTTATGGGAAGCTTTTTAGTCATTTACTAATTTAATGACAGTTAGACATCCTTAGCCTTAGAAATTTGTAGTGAGTATTTCCTACTGAGATTGTTAGAATTAATGCAAAATACAAGTTAGATCATTTTGCAGCAATAGTTTAATGCTTTCAAACTCAATACAGTCAGAGGACTGTCCAGAAGGAAAGCCTTCATGCCTCACCTTGAGGGATGAGGGCTGTGGTCAGCACATTGCGGTTGGGGGCATGTGAGCAGGCTCCTTGGAAGCATGAAAACAGTGTCTTTTCATGTTGATGTTGACCTTTTCTAAAGGTCAAGTTACGTTGTTACTTTTTCTAGATACTCAGCTTCTAGTTAATCCCTTCTGAACTTCCCATTATGTCTGAATTAAAGATTCAGTGTAGCTCGACTTATATCTGAAAACTTTCCCTTGTTCTCAGGAATATTGTTAAAATCCAGTTGAGACTATTTCCAAAGACCAGATGTTGTAGGGTTATGGGTAGTCTGTGAGTTAGAATTGTATGTAAATGTTCTGTGCGTGTGCAGTTTTCCGGATTCTTCACTTTAACCAGAGTCTGGGAGTTTGTAATTCCCCAAAACAATTCTTTTCAGCCTCGGTTTCTTCAGCTTGGCTTTGCTGGCCTGTTGGGACCAGGTCGTCGGGGTTTCTCCTGTGCACCACAGGATGTTCAGAAGCGTGCTGGGCCCTTTCCTGTTAGGTCCCCTCATGCACAGTGATGACAACTGAAAATGTCTCCATACGCTCCTCTTGTCTCCCGGGGGCTGTGGGGAGGGCAGAATCAATCCCAGTTGAGAAACGCCAGTTCATTTTTTTTAAAGAGCGGTTTTAGGTGCATGGCAAAGGTGAGCAGAAGCTGCAGAGATTTCCCCTGCACCCTGGGCCTCTGCCGCTGTCGGCATCCCCCACGAGAGTCAGAGCTGAGGCACCTGCCCTGCGTCATCATCACTCAGAGTCCATGGTTTTCATTCAGGCTCAGTCTTGGTGGTTGTACATCCTGTGGGTTTGGACAGATTTGAAATATCATATCCCCCTGATGCCTGCACACAGCACCGCCAAGCAGGCAGGTGGGTCAGCCCGTGTGTGTGTGTGCAGCCCGTGTGTGTGTGTGTGTGTGTGTGTGTGTGTGCAGCCCGTGTGTGTGT